>PIJE02000881.1:0-10000 GCA_002895965.2 Coryphaenoides rupestris
CCCCTTCTCTCCTCCTCTCCTCCTTTCCCATCTCCTCTCCTTCCTTCCTTCCCCTTCTCTCCTCCTCTCTCCTCCTCCTCCTCTCCCTCTCCTCTCCTCCTCCTCCTCTCCTCCCCTCCTCTCCCCTCTCCTCCTCTCCCCTCTCCTCTCCTCCTCCTTCCCTTCTCTCCCTCCTCCTTCCCTCCTCTCCTCCTCTCTCCCCTCTCCCCTCCTCTCCTCCTCCTCCCTCTCCTCCTCCTCTCTCCTCTCTCCCTCTCCCTCCTCCTCTCTCTCCTCTCCTCCTTGCCCCCTTCTCTCCTCCTCTTCCCTCCCTCTCCTCCTCTCCCCCTCTCCCCCTCTCCTCTTCTCCTCTTCTCCTCCTCCTCTTCTCCTCCATCCAGCCTGCCCTATTCCCATTGAGACTAGCACACACTAAGGCACACTACTACACTGGTACGTGCAAGATGGAGCCGTCAATCAATGTATTAAGACAAACAAACAGGTGCCTCAGTGAGCGGAAGAGGTCCTTCAGGCACCAGGCTGCCCACGCTGCCCAGATGCTCAACACAGAGACGCTTTGCTAGCAGCAGCAGCAGCAGTCAGGTGTATTTTTAACCGAAGCACCCGCTGCATTCACGACTAAGTGTTGACGACAATCTTGTTGAACTCATGGCCAACTAGTTAACGACGGGCTGAGTCAGCAGAGGAGTTCACAGAGGTACTGTAAAAGTGGAGTGTGTTCCAGTAAGAGATGGCTGTGGTGTATGATGGTATTATATCGTTTGCTGCTGGTCACCACCGAGCCTCGTGAGATCATTCCAATATTGCCAGTTCACGTTATTTCTCTCTTAAGATCGGTCTGGTTAGGCTTCAAGCTATCCGTATGTGTCTGAACCACCAGTGGTTCGGACCAATCAGCATCCTACTGGAAGCTACGGGGGGTGTGGTTTATGTGTGACGACAGCGAGAAGCCGCTGTTTGTTCGGAAAAAACAATGGCGATAGGCAGATGGTTCATCCAATCACCTGCCAAGGAGTTTTTGAACTCCTGCCAGACCTTTTCCAAACAGTTCCCAATGAGGACCTCCCAGATGGTTCTGTGAAACCAACCATCTGGTGACTCAGGTTAGGTCACGACTGCACCACCGTGAGACTGAATATCGCTTTTTGCGGTAGTTTCGCGGTGTGGCATTTGCAGGCGGTGGCGTCCATTACCTGGCGAGGGGAGGTCGTGGTCGGGGCCCAGGTACTCCACGCTGCTGACCACCAGGCGGGGGCTCAGGGGCCCCACGAAGGAGCCGGCGCCCAGGAGGAGGCTCCCGTCCGGGGAGCAGCGGCAGCCCTGCTGGCGTGAGCAGGCGTCGTGGTGACACAGCAGGCTGCTGGACAACGCCACCTGGGGGGAGGGAGGTGGAGGGAGAAGGAGGGAGGGAGGGGGGGGAAGGGGGGGGGGAGAGAGGAGGAGGAGGGGTAGAGAGGAGAGGGGGGGAGGTAGGTTGAGAGGGGGGAGAGGGAAGGAGGAGAGAAGGGGTAGTTTGGGGGAGGCAGGAGAAGAGAGCGAGAGGAGGGGAGAGGGGAGGAGGAGGAGGAGGAGGAGGAGGAGAGAGAGGGAGGTGTTAATAAGCGGTGATGAATCGTCAACATAAAAAGGAGCGATTCTTAAATTGCTGGAGGTAAAAGGAAAAAAGGTTTGTTCCTGGTGTGTTTGTGCTTCCTAATGGAAGTGTCTTTGAGGAGCCGTGACCTGGTGTTAATGCAGTGAAAGCATCTTGCTTGGCCCTCCTGTCTGGCACGCTGTCTCTGCACTTGGCTGCTGCTACACACGCTACACCGCTAGCACGGCACGCCTTCAGCGCTACCTTTCCCTTTCCCTTCGCATTTTCAGCATTACAGTCGTAGTTTATGGTCTCATTTGAAGAAAAGTTACCCGGCAGGACACGGGAAGTGAAATGCAGAATGAATAAGACACCAGCGTTAAGCCAAATCTCTCACTTGTCTCCGTCAATTTTGTGTCATTGTGTTTCGCCAATGAATGGGCCTTGGAACGAGTCTGAATATTTGAAGAGTTGTCCCAAATAGTCCCCAAACCAAACGGGGAGCAGACGTGACTCTCAGGAAGGAAGACACATAACTCATTCATTACAGTCATTATTCAAACCTGACCTCCTTTCAGAGGATGACACATGCATGCATGCATGGGTTGTGTGTGTGTGTGGTGTGTGTGTGTGTGTGTGTGTGTGTGTGTGTGTGTGTGTGTGTGTGTGTGTGTGTGTGTGTGTGTGTGTGTGTGTGTGTGTGTGCGCCCCTTCCAAACCAGCACTCATCAGGTCAGCTGTCTGATCACGCCTTGCCCCCTCCTCCTCCACCACCGCTCTCTGCTCCTCCCCCAACCTCCCCCACCCCACTCCTCCACCCCTAGCTCCTCCCCCTCGGTATGGTGCAGCTCTCACCTGTGGAGCTCTGCTTGAGCTTCTCGTTCTTCTTTTTCCTCCACTTCCAGGGCTTGAAGAGGCGCCCCAGCGTGGCCAGCTTGCTGCTGCGGCGAACTGGAGGGGTGTGGACCCCCGTCACCAGGCAACCCGTCCGCAGCACCCTCTGCTGGTCCATCACCTCCTCTGCAGGGTCGGTGGGGTGGGGGGAGGTGGAGGTGGGGTGGGGTGGGGTGGGGTGGGAGGTGGAGGTGGGGTGGAGGTGGTGCCATAGAGGAGAAGAGGAGGAGGAAGAGAAGGGAGGAAGAAGGGGTGAGAGGGAGAGGGGGGAGAGGGAGAGGGGAGATAGAGACAGAGGGGGGGTTTGAGGGGAGAGAGAGGGAGAGCGAAAGAGAGAGAGAGAGAAAGAGGGGGGGGGGAGAGAGCAAGAGAGAGACATGATTGGTTAGACTCACAGCAGTAAGAATCTGGTTGAGTGAAGAGACCACGCCCAGTTCCAAAAGCAGAGGTGAGAGACGGGCGGGGCGGGCGTCATGTGACCCAAGCTAAAACCAAGACGGCCTCCGACTAAAAACGGCTGTGAAAATGAAACTCATTCTCAGTTTATTCCTTTCCCCGATGAAACCCATTCCTTCACCACATGCATAATGCCAAAAAAGTATTAGTAAATAAGTAAATAAGTAAATCAGTAAATAATTCAATGAACAGATTGTTTTCTAGCTACAAACGCTGTGTTTCTGTGGAGACCAGCAGGTGGCCCTGGCTTCCCTGGAATAGGACGAGGTCATTTTTCATCTCTAATCAACTGCTGCTCCTAATCTATTGTTACACAGCACACCAAATCAATTGATCGATAAGAATGATTCAGCTTTGTACTTGATATTTATGGTTGTGGGAGTGTGTGTGTGTGCGTGTGTGCGCACACACAGGTGTACTCATGCAAAAGGAAGGGACCGTTTTGAGCTAATGTATAAGTGGTTATGATACAGAACACAGATAAACTGTCCCTAGATACAGGGAGGGCTGCAGAACCCAAGCCCTCTCTCTCTTTCAATCTCTCCCTCTATATATATCTCTATGTCTCTCTTTCCCTCTATCTCTGTCTTTCTCTCTCCCCCCTCTCTCTGTCTTTCTCTCCATCTCTCTTTCTCTCTCTATGTCTCTCGCTCTGGCTCTTTCTCTATGTCTCTCTCTCTCTCTCTCTTTATCAATTCATCTCTGTCTATGTCTCTCTATCTCTCTCTCTCTCTCTCTCTCTCTCTCTCTTTCTCGGTGTGAAGGAGAACCTGGGGCTGACGACAGTGACACCTTACAGCAGACGGCATGTTCTGTGTGTGTGTGTGTGTGTGTGTGTGTGTGTGTATGTGTGTATGCACACATCCCCACATGCACACGCCCACATCACATCTTATTCAAAAATATGAAAGAGGGAGAGAGAGAGAGAGAGAGAGAGAGAGAGAGAGAGAGAGAGAGATTAAGTAAATCCATGGTGTCGGGAGCAGAGACACTTGGGCGTCAGGCAACAGGAACAGGATGGTTTTGTTGTCTTGTGTAGCTGAGCTGGCAGGACTTCGGGAGGGTAGAGAGGACCGTGAAAAGGTGGTGGATCCTCATCTTCCTCTTGCTTTCCTCCTCACTTATCTTTCTCTGTCTGTCTCTCTCTCTGCCTGTCTCTCTCTCTGCCTGTCTCTCTCTGTCCCTGCTGCTGAGACCAGCGGGGGGGGGGGCAGGCAGCCAGGACCGGAGGGTAGCTGTGGTGATACTGGAGCTGCTCTCGGCCAGCGAGGGTCCAGCGCTCCAATGCTTCCACCGCAGTGAAGACGTCCAAGAAAAACCGGTCAGCTGACCGCCCGGGTCAGTGAATGTCGAACGGGCGGGGCTTGGCGCGGCGCCAGGGCTGTGCACACACACACGTGCGTGCGCGCAGAATATCCAGGTCAAGCCTGATGGAGACACGCACATACATGCACAGAAAACAGAGAGAGAGAGCAGGAGAGAGAGAGAGAGGGGGAGAGAGAGAGGGAGAGAGAGAGAGAGAGAGAAGGAGGGAGATAGAGAGAGAGAGAGAGAGATTGGGAAGAAAAAACTTAAGACAGACAGGCAGAGGGAGGGGGGGGGAAGAGGGTGTGTGTGTATGTGTGTGTGTGTGCGTGTGTGCGTGTGTGTGTGTGTGTGTGTGTGTGTTGTATGTGCCTGTGCATGGGTCTGTGTGTGAGAGAGTGTCAGAAAAAAGGAAAGAGAGAGACAGAGACAGAGAGAGAGAGTGTTGGAGATAGAGGGGGAAGTGGGTGGGGGTTGGAGATAGGGAGGGGCGGGGGGGGAGAAGGCGGGTCAGACCTGCTGCTGTTGCCATGGCGACCACATCCAGATGCTGTCGCAGCATTGGGAGCCAGCGGGAGGAGCGAGTCAGCCCATATTCAGAAGGAGAGGAGAGAGGAGGAGATGAAAGGAAAGGAGGAGAGGAGAGAGGAGATGAGGAGAGAGGAAAGAAGGAGGAGAGGAATGGAGAGAGGAGGAGAGGAGAGGAGATAAGTGGAGAGGAGAGGAGAGAAGAGAAGGAGGAGAGGAGGAAGAGGAGACTGAGCCCCAAGACTGAGCAGCAGCTCAAAGCTCGCGGTAGCCCCGTTGCATTGTGGGAAGCGGCATGAAAAACGGTGGCATGCATGTCTGCGTGTTGAAAGTGGGGAGGGAGGAGCAAAGAGAGGAGGAGAATAAAAAAGGAGAATGGGGGGAGGGATGGAGGGAGCGAGGGAGGGAGGAAGGGAGGGTGGGGAGGGGGTCCGGTTAAGGGAGGAGTGATGGGAGGGGGCTGTTGCTATACGGAAGAGCTTGGAGGAAAAACTGGGCTTGGCCAATCAGGGGGCTTCTATTTATAATGTATATCAGGCAACTCGGGGGGGCTTGTTTGATGAGATGACAGCAGCCTTTAGCAGAAACATTCAACACATGGTCAACACATGGGTTCCTCCATCCATCTTGGGTTTGTGTTTAAATTCTTGCATTTTTGCAGGAGAATGGAGACACACGTGTGTCATGGACCACATGCACCATGCAGCGGTGCAGCAGAATTATAATTAACATGCTAATCCAAACAGGATTTGTGAAATCCAGCGCATGGTCCACATGTGGTGGACTGCCACGGTGTGCTGTGCTCGTGATCCTCCTACTAGTAGTAACGCCCGACGCTAAATCCGCACAGCACAGGATTTAGACACAACATGGTTTACAGAAAAGTTCAAGATGTATTTCTTCATGGCGGCGGTGACATCCCGACAAATGAACTGAATCAGATGTGTGTGCTGAGCTGTTCTTCGTCAGGTAACCTCTAACACACGTGTGTTCCACTTCTACACATGTCTTGCTGCTGCTGCTGCTGCTGCTGCTTGCTGCTGCTGCTGCTGCTGCTGTGGGCCACACCCGGCGTCAGCAGCATCCCAGCATGTAGAGCCCAGAGCATCCCTCGCCACGCCCTCACACTCAGACAGAGCTCAGAAAGCACTGTCTATTTAGTCATCACAGGCTTTTATCCAAAGCCATTCACAACATTTTTCAATTCCAGTTCCAGTTTTTGCAATTCAAGATTTTGTAATTCAGGATTTTGCAAATTCAAGATTTTTCAATTCAGATTTTTTTCTATTCAATATTTTTCAATTCGACACTTTCCATTCATGTTTTAGCAATTCAAGATGTTTTGAATTCAAGATTTTGCAATTGAATATTTTTTAAATTCAGGTTTTGGCAAGATTGTATAAATGCACATATTTGTCACACACGTATTGGACTGCGTCTCACACACCCGGCAGACACTGTATTTCAGACTCTCCTGCACATGTTGCTTGAGCACTAAAAGCCGTCTTGGTCCAACCCCTCACACGGAGCTAAATACAGCAATCATACTTCTCCCCCCGGTGACCTTTTCACCTCCAGCTCACTCAACTGGACTTCCTGCCGGGTGGCCCTGTGACAGCAGCACCCACCCGACACCTCTGAAAGGTCTGGCTGGACACATCCTCCCTCAGCAGAGTGGAGACAGCCTTCTGTATTCATTACTCATCTGTCAATCGGCAGGATCATGCAAAGTTGTCGATCACAAACTGAAAGGTCTTTACTATTAATCCATATTTAGTCATCCATCACACACATTTATCCAGAGGGACTTAGAATTCAGATGAGGGTCGTGCAGGAGAAGGTAGAGGGATATACAGTACATCTAGCTGGAGGAAGCCTACCTTCTGACTGGGAGACAACCACCCACTACACAATTCTGCAACAGCAGTTACTTCTAAAAGCAAATACATTATACATGTTGTTGATTGATATTAATGTATTCTTAAAGGCCAGCGTTGCTCATCCGACCACCTCGGAACTCCACCTCCCTTCCGAGCGACATGAATAATTCCCTGTGTTTGACTTATATTAGCATAAACGCCACCGCCAATGCATACTTTACTGGCATGTACGCGATATAAGGAGGATATGTACAACTGCTGATACATTGACGAGATATTGCTCCAAAATCCAGGCGCTAAAGAGGATCACTGGTTTATTAATTTAATATTATAATCTCAAGGATTAACCTGCCAATGTGTTGGTGCAGAGCCATGGGATATATGTAGTGGACCCACATTCACGAGACACCGAGGCCTGGAGAGGGAAAATCACAACAATCACAACACGATGACAACCACCACCTTTCAGACGAGACAGAACAGTCACCCATGCCGGACCTGAATGGATACTGGAACGCATGTCCTGCAGTCATAGCTAGAAACACACAGAACTGGCCTACTGCAGTACACTGTGCAGTGCAGTACAGTCACTACTGAACTACTGAAGAGCAAGAGAGAAACATCCTTGGGTTTCTGTGTTCTCAATGGCCACGTTAGGGTTAGGGTTAGAGTTAGAGTTAGGGCTATAGGGTTAAGATAAACCCATTTCCATCGCTGTTACCATTAAAACTAAACAGAGGGGTTTTCAGTGTCCCACCAGATACACCCGTGCCTACACGATGCTGGCAGAGCCCCTCCTCCTAACCTCTTTTACAAACTTAGTGCCCTTGGCCACGACACATACCCATCCCATGCTTGCACAGTACGCCAGCTAACCTCCATACTCCACACCCCACCCCCCCCACCCGCCCCGCCCTGCTGACACCCTGCCACCCTGCCGGTACGACCGGAGGCTGCCATCTGTCTGTAACCCAGGGCCCCGGGGCCTTGCCCTTGTCAGATAGCGCTCAGCTAACCGCTAGTTGAAGAGAACAACATGGGCGGAGGACAGAAACAGAGAGAACGCACTGAGAGAACGTAGCAGTGTTAGTATGAATGAGAAAAGCTAAGAGACATCCAGTGAATGAATGGACCAATGGAGACTATTCACAGAGCAGGCTGGGAATAAAAAAAGAGACTGGGCTGATGAGAGGAGAAGTGCTGAGTAAGCAACAGCTAACACATTATTCAAAGGGAAGGCAGGAAGGAGAAAGGTTTGGATTCATACCTCTTGCCAGATTCAATTCCATTCAAAACCTTTATTTCAACCTTGAAGATCACTGAGGTTTCCCTCAGTTTCAATGATGCCCAGATACAGAACAGAGTTTAAACCAAAATGAAAAGAGCACAACTCAGTGAGAACAATTGCACACTGAGGAGGAGTGGTGTGAGATTCACGTCTTGAATGTCCCAGGGGGTGATGAGGGAGTTTATCTTGAAGATGTGTTGTCGATAATTCCATGCTGTTGGTGCAGCAAAAATCCTAAAGCAGATTTTCCAAGTTCAGAATAAATCTGCTGGACCAAAGAGTTTGGTCGGGTCCCGTGGTCCAGTCCAGCTGGGATGTTATACAGTACATGTTTTAAAGCAGGGGTTCCCAACCTTTTTTCTCAGAGCCCCCCTGACTCAAACCTGATCCAATCTGAGCCCCCCCCCACCCCCCCCTACATAAAATAAGCATTTTTTTTTCAGATATTTATTAGCTTGTAGAACTTTACAATCCCCCCATATCATATCATCATTGCATTTACAGTGTTTCACGTTAAATCTAATTGTTTCACATTTAGGCCGATAAGTATTCCTGCTTATGGCAAAGGCCTACCACATTTCATTGCTCTTTATTTTATTCTTTTTTAGAGGGGATAGATAGTTCTTACATTTTTTTCATAAGTGCACAACTACAGCATAACCAGCATTTTATAACCATAACAATAACAAGTGCATTCAATTTCAATTCAATTGCATTTACAGCATCTATTTGTTTGTTTCACATTTCTAAATGTATTCCTGTTTATGGCAAAGCCCTACCACATTTAATTGCTCTTCATTTTATTCTTTTTAGTGCATTCAAAAACCCTTTTCATAAGAACATAACCACGAGCAGCTTTTCATAACCTTTAATTTGTTGTTTTAATGAGAACCTTGGGCTTGCGTGCTCGTAACCAGGGATGGGATGTTAGGTGTAATGTGAGTGACGGCTCGTCGGAAGTCGTTGTGAACGTCCAGTTTGTTGCGTGCTTTTGTTTTGATGACGACAAGTGCGCTGAAGGCCGTTTCTGACAGATATGTCGGAGTAAACGGGAGAATGATCCCGGTCGTGGCATGTAGCGCGAGCCTGGGAGCGATGCACGGTCCTCTGACAATCCAAAACTTCTTAAATCCTTGATCCTGGAAGTATTTCCTTGACAGTGAATCAGCCTGGAGGTCAGCAAGTTCATCCTCACAGTTCAGGTATTCCACATCCTCGACTTTTTGCCATGAATGGATCCAAAACCCACCGCTCCTTGGAGACATAATGATCTGTGTCAGCAAATCGCGATTTTAACTCCTCTCGCAGGAAGTTCATGTGGCTGGTGAACTCGCGACGTAAAGGCATGGGTACAGTGCCCCCCCGGACTGCTTCATCAGTAGTGGAAACCGTTGCAGCTCCCCTCTTTCCATTTTTCCGACCCCTGTACTCCAGCTTGCGCGCAAAAGCATCCAGCGCCTCTGTGCATTGCATGATGTCGGACTCCGCGCCCTGCAAACGCTTGTTCGTCTCATTATACAGACTGAATATGTCGGCCAGGTACGCTGTTTTAATCCAAAACGACTCGGTCATTTGTTCTGCCGGTGTGGGGTTACGAGTTTGCAGGAACTCTTCAATTTGTTGTTGCAGTTCCATAAAGCGCACAAGCACGCAGCCGCGCGATAACCAGCGCACCTCTGTGTGCAGAAGGAGAGTTTGGTGCGCTTCATCTTCACATAGTTCTGCTATACAATCTGTATACAATACATAATAATATATCGTGACGGATTTTGTTAGTTTGTATTTGCATTAACTCGAGAGTTTTTGAACCAATATTTGACTATTACTAAACATATGCCTCAAATCGTCCAAGGCCTCGTGACCCCCCCCTGCCGATCTTTGGTACAGAGAATGCAATGGTGAGATAGGTCAGATAGGTCTGCCAGCGCATCTCAGGGCACAAATGAATGGCGTGGAGCTGCCCTGGAAAACATGGAGCTGAGCTGTTGAGACTAGCGCCCGGCCTGTAAAAACCTCCTGAACATGGACTCAGCTCTCTGTAGCCTCTGGGTGTCTCACAGAGCTATCAAAGACGTA
>PIJE02000881.1:15000-108064 GCA_002895965.2 Coryphaenoides rupestris
ACTCTCTCTCCATCTGTCTGTCTGTCTGTCTGTCAGTCTCTCTCTCTCTCTCTCACTGTTACTGCAGTGGTTCAACCTCGGTCACCCCAGGAGTCGTGTTCCGTTACGGTTCCTGTCTGTATCTCACATTGTAGGGCATATTTTTTGCCTTGATAATGATTAATAATTTGATCGCAAAACATATTAAAAAAACCTATATTTGGTCGAGGGAATCCAGTTCATGTTGTTGTGGTATGACTGGTCATATCACCAGCCTAAAGGAGATTCTGAGCACAGTCTGGACTTACAGGACCAGTTATGTTTCCCCGCTGGGATTCATTTGGGGCCCACCTCACCTTAAGTCCCGCCCTCCCTTCCGTTTTGTCCTCACTCTCTCCGCTCTGTGTGTCCCTGGGGGCCCCTGGTCTGGTCTGGTCTGGCCCCGGAGTGTTTTCTGGCCCCAGAGTGTTTAGTGCCCACGGAGCTGGAGGTGGCCACTGGCTGCCCTCTCCATCCATCTCTGACAAGCCCCCCCCCCCCCCAGCCCCCGGAGTGGGAGGCCCCCAATAACCACTAATAGCAGGTGTGACAGTACAATGTGCTGCTGGTGTGTGTGTGTGTGTGTGTGTGTGTGTGTGTGTGCGTGTGCAATTGTGTATGTGTGTTTGGGTGTAGCTTGTTAACAGATTAAATATGTGTATGTGTGTGTGTGAGGGTGTGTGTGTATCCTAAAAATATGGAGTAATATAGCCAGATAGGAGATAGGCATCACTGTATACAGTATATTCTCCCAGTAATTTGTCTATCGAGTGTGTAGGGAAAATACAGTGAAAACTGGGCGCCAGTAAGCACAGTATGGCGGTAGTGGTTGTAAAGCATGTACAGTATAGTGTGGGACTCGGCAGCAGAGCTAGGCGCTAACATTAGCACGCGGAGCCCCAGCGCGCCGGGTCATTATAGCTAATGACCACCCGCGGACCATCACTCATCCCACTGTAGCCATTAGCAATTAGCACAACTTTCTGGCTTCCATTCAACTGATGCTGCCTGCGTGTCTTGTCCTACTCCATCTCTCTCTCTCTCTCTCTCTCTCTCTCTCTCTCTCTCTCTCTCTCTCTCTCTCTCTCTCTCTCTCTCTCTCTCTCTCTCTCTCTCTCTCTCTCTCTCTCTCTCTCTCTCTCTCTCTCTCTCTCTCTCTCTCTCTCTCTCTCTCTCTCTCTCTCTCTCTCTCTCTCTACCGCCTGCTCCACTCTTAGTCCCTCTACCGTTCCATCCTCACCTCGCTCTCTTTCTTTCGTTTTGATTTAGATTATTCTTTTGCTAGCAGTCTGAGCGCCCAACGGGGGGGGGGGGGGGGGGGGTGTCCCTCCGGGCTCCTTCCCGAAGCCCTTACAGTGTGTTGCACGCTAGCGCTAACTGAACTCTATTTAACCACGGAAGCTAAAGGCTAAATAGCTCCATTAGCCAGCGCCTTCACGCCGCGGCCGCTGACAGGTGTTTAGAGCAGCTTGGGTCCTAGTTCCCCGGTCTCCAAGGGCTGTCTGTTCAACTGCCTGACTGTTTCTTCCAGCACAGTCTAGCAGGGAGTTTTCTTCTTGTTTCTTCTCCTTTCCCACAAAGACCTGCCAGTTTTCTGGCACATGAGGACGCATCAGCCCACCAAAAAATACCCACTTACACAGTACATGCACACACACACACACCACACACACACACACACACACACACACCATACTCACACATCAACAGAAGCAGTAGTCCAGAGCTGCGAGGCTCAACCCTGTGGCAGAAGAGACTTAATCTCCCCCCCCCCCCCCGGTTCCAAAGGGAGCAGCCATGACGGTGTCCAGGGGGGTAAAAAAACCCAATCTTGAATCGATTTGATAAACACAAATGTGTATCGCGGTCGGAAAAGACGGCCCTTTAACGCTAAACCCTTAAACGTCATGGCCCCTATAGCTATACTTCTACCTGCTACACTATATACTCCCTAGCTCAGCCTGGAAGTGTCGTCTCTGTCTCAGTGTGTGTGTGTGTGGGGGAGGGGGGTTAGTGGGGGGGTGATGGGAGGCTGAGTAGCTGTCAACCGTCTCCCCCCAGAGAGCGCGCTGCTGCTGCTCGCTAACTGGTGGCCTTGGCGCGGCGCACGAGTCGTACAGCCTGTCGTACGGAGCCTGATTTAAGTGTGCCGTAAATATACGAGTCAAGGGGGTTCCGCTCGGACCGTCGGTTTGAAATGGTGAAATGCTGCTCTTCTGTAACCTGACGACGACGACGGCGACGCTGTTTTGCACTTAAAAGAAAAAGAGAGAGGTTGCTTGCCGCCAGAATAAACAGTCGGGCCTTGTATGTGCTACGTTGTCCATGACCACGTGCATGCGAGCTAGCAAATGGCAGCATTCACACCGATCAAAACTAAGGATGCTATAAGTAGAACCACGGATTGGTTTGATTTCTACATCCTGACAATAAATCAAATCTTTGCATCTACTAGTAACTATCCATCCACGGTGACTTTCCCATCATGAATGTAAACCTACTGTAGATCCACCACCACAACAAAAGTAAAAAAAAATGTAAAGCCCCCTCCAGATCCAGTGCTCTTCAGTTACCCACACAAGTGATGAGTCACTTCCTCCCGGCGGGCTATCGGTCAGCCTGACGTGGCCACACAGCGGCAGGGGGAAGCGGGCCGCGGACCACCCCTCCTCGCTGAGGTCAAGGCACCGCAGAGCTATAGGTGGCAGGCGGGGGCGGGGGGGGGGGGGGGGGGGGGGGGGAGGAGCAGCGGCCAATGGGGAGCGAGAAGGAGGTGGGATGTAGGTGATACGAGGAGAAACTCAGCCAATGGCAAGAGAGAGAAAGAGAGAGAGAGGGAGTCAATGCAGAGTCAGAGAGTGGAAAGCTATTGCAAGGAGGGTGAACAACAGCAAAACATAAAAAGTATAGGGAGTCGGGAATGACGAAGAAAGAATGTCAAAAGATGAATAGTTTTACGGATGTCACTGGATACTGGATGTCAACCCTAGATCGTTCATAAAATGGTGATCTCCTTTAGGCAGAATTTGAGGTACTAGCTCGGATATCTTGAGTATTCCTGACTCTCATTCTGTGTTTTCCGATGCGTTAGTATTACTCCACTGAGACTACTGAACTACCCTTCAAGCAGAGACACCGGGTTCAATCCCTGGAACATCCTGGTCTAAGCGTCCTTCGCAATCCCTGAGTCCCTGTCCAACAAGGCCCGCCAGCAGCTAAATAACACAAACAAATGAATGACGTTACGCTACAGTGTGCAGATCGCGTCACAAGCCAGCGGTGTTGAGGCGCTGTCGTCAACAGGGACGACAACAAGCGCACACGCACACACACACACACACACACACACACACACACACCAGACCATATCTATGTCTACTGAGTGTGTGTGTTGACAACAAGGCCTCTCAGAGCCGTGCCAGGTTGATGTTGGAAGTTGGTTAATTAGGACGATGTGTCAGCTAAGAGGGCTGAAATTGCCATATTTGTTCACAAAATGTCTTTTACACTTTACGCGTCCTACCTGCTTCTTATCATTATCCAAATTTCTCAGACTTTATCTTTTTATTTTTTTGCCTGCATTTTAGGTCAAATAGTCAAATGAAAAATAATTGGTTGGGAGACTATGCTTTTGATATGGCGCTCTTGACAACACAAAAATAACTCGTAAAATACTGATGTGGAATTGAATCCTGAGGGGTTATTACAGATGTAGCTGTATATAATGATTGTCCATTGTGTGGTGCATCTTTTCAGTGTTCAGTTTCAAGTCAACAGCTGAACGCACACGTGCCTTGATCGCCCAATGCACCTAAGATGTACAGCCCCACCCAGCCCCGGACTCAGCCTGACTCGGGCCAGGTGAGGCTGCTTAAAACAGCCACCAAACACACACACACACACACACACACACACACACACACACACACACACACACACACACACACACACACACACTCCACAAACGATTGCTGCAAAGAGCTACAGATTGCTGATAGCTATATGATTACTATACAGTATATATCCACTCTTAGTGTCAGTGTAATTGCCTTTAATTATTAGAGAATGAAGGAGCACCAGCAATGTTTTTCTGTGCTATAAGTCTCACAGGAACACACACACACACACACACACACACACACACACACACACACACACACACACACACACACACACACACACACACACACACACACACACACACACACACACACACACACACACATTATACAAGACAGGCTCACTGACTCATTCCTTCTACGTGTTGATCAACGTCTGAGTATAGGAGCGCGCCATTACCAAACAGAGCATGCTCCCAGAGTGACTCATCCAGGAGGCTCAATGAATGACCACCTTAATCAGTCTCGGTTCCCCACCCCCCCCCCCAACACCCCCCTTGGAGGGATGGGGCTATACCTGCTCTCCTCTCCCCTCCCCCTGAACCCCTGATCACATCTCTGATCCAAAGAGGATTACTCTGTTTCAGCAGCTCTGCGGAAGAAGGCACTCCGTCTCCTGGACTTTGAACCAGAGAGTCCCCTGGTTGGTGACAGGGGGGACTGGCACCCAGTGTTGATTGGCTGGGATGGCCGACATGTAAATTATATCGCACGCATAAAAATATGAATGAGGAAACTGACATACATCATAATATCAGCTTATATAGAGAGAGTGTTCAGAAACGTAAAAGAAATTGCAACGGACGCTATGTTAATTTACACAAGTGTATCTCGTGAACAAATCTTTTAATATCTTTAAAATAAATGTTTTGAAATAAAGCTTGACGACGCTAAAACATGAACGAAGACGATAGGTGTTGCTCCTAATGATAGTGGTCTAATGAACCTTTTTCAGCCTGTGAGCGCCTTATCAATACTAACACGTTTCCATCCCCCCTGCCTCAGCTCCTCCTCACCAGGGCCCTCCTGCAGCAGGAGGACCCGGTGTGCTGCTGGGAGGGGAGGAGAGATGCTGTTGTCATTGAACACAAGAAGCTGTCCAGAACGCCGGCCCGGGAAGGTTCACACCGTCTCTGTTCTCACTTGTCTCGCCTCTTTGCCAGGCTTCAAGGTGTCCCCGATGCGCCATTACCTCTGCCAACACTCGCAGCTGACAAAGTAGGAATCCGAGTGAAAGTGACATTTTATTAGCAACAAGCCCCCACCACCACCACCACCGCCACCACCACCACCCCCTCCACCACTACCACCAGCAGCCAACCATCCTTTCCTGAACAAACTTATGAAACGGTGCGTTCTCTTTATACACTGTTATACGCTGTTTGTGTTGTTTGCGAGAACCGCTCTAAAACTGAATTAAAAACTAAACCAGACACTCTGCATACTCCTGGGGGGGACGTCTGCGTTTAGCTTACCGAGGTGAGAACGCCTCACTGGGGTTTTTAAAAAGAGGTGTAAAAGTATCACTTCCAATATCCTTTTGGTAGCAGCCGTCGGGGGGGGGGGGAAGGGCGCGGGGGGGGGTCGGCACCTTGCTTTGTATGCTAATGCTACAGTCTGGGCATAGACTCCCGACACCGAGACGCTAGCGCTGAGCGGATAAATACACTGTATCAGCCACTGCAGCTGCACAGGGCCACTGTGTTAGCGGGGGAACGAGGGGGGAAAAAAGACCTTAGCAATCCTTTTGGCAAAGATTGGATCCCCCCCCCCAACATACACACACACACACACACACACACACACCACACACACACAAACAACACCAAATAGGTGTGTGTGTGTGTATAGCGATGACCCCCGACCGGGCAGCCAGATGCGTTCTACTATAATCTAAGTGACTAGCACACTTTCTATTCCCCAAGCTATTTCCCATCGGCACGCACACACAGCTACACAGCACACACCACACACACACACAACCACACACACACACACACACACACACACACACACACACACACACACACACACACACACACACACACACACACACAGTCTAAATGGTGGCAGGAGGAGCATAAACTGAGTTTGTTTGGTATTTTGTACTGTTTATCTCTCTCTGTAGCCCTGTTTGAATTGTTAACATTTGATGCTACAAGTCTCCTGTGAACTTGCCTGCCCTGGGAGAGACGGCTGATGACATGTAGCTATCTAGGGCCAGCTATAGGGCGCCGGACGACCAGGTATAGGGGGCCGGCTATAGGGCGCCGGGGGGCCAGCTATAGGGCGCCGGAGGACCAGGTATAGGGGGCCGGGGGGCCAGCTATAGGGCGCCGGAGGACCAGCTATAGGGCGCCGGGGGGCCAGCTATAGGACGCCGGAGGACAGCTATAGGGGGCGGGGGGGCCAGCTATAAGGAGCGCCGGAGGACAAGCTATCGGGGGCTGGGGGGCCAGCTTATAGGGGGGCCGGGGGCCAGTCTATAGGGAACGCCGGAGGACCAGCTATAGGGCGCCGGGGGGCCAGCTATAGGACACCGGAGGACCAGCTATAGGGGGCCGGGGGGCCAGCAATAGGGCGCCGGGGGGGCAGCTATAGGGGGCCGGGGGGGCCAGCTATAGGGGGCCGGGTGGGCCAGCTATAGGGGGCCGGGTGGGCCAGCTATAGGGGGCTGGGGGGCCAGCTATAGGGGGCCGGGGGGCCAGTAGGTCCGCTGCTCAGGCAGACCCCTGCTGTCGCTGACGGAGCCGACGGGAGTAAACGTCTCAGAGCAGGCGAGAACGGCGCTTTAAATGGAAGGATTTAAAAATGAATGATGATGAAGCATGGCCTTGTTTTAAACGTGAAGGCCGTGGTTGTAATTAGTTTCAGGGGTTGTTTTTTTTTTTCTCTCTCTCTCTCTGCATATTTGGTTGGAGCGTCCTTCATCGGTGTGCGATGATGACTTCCATGCGGGGGAGGAGGAGAAGCAGTGAATGGTCCTGAAAACCCCCCCCACACACACACACACACACACAGGATCATCCGAAATAAACCCAACAGCATGTCTATTACAAATACAAACCACAGCTACGGTGATGATGACGGCAGCCGCTGAATAAACTGAAAGCAGGCGGGGAAACGTGTGGACAACACCAGAGTAGTGGTTGAGTTGGTTTTGTCTCAAAGCTACCGGTCACTCAGCTCATCATAACGCGTCCATCAGCTGATGCATGGGTGGCCACAGAGAGGGCACCTGCGTGGCTCCTAGCTGGGACAGAACACAGGGCACAACATTGGCTCAACCCCCATGTCATCGGACGCCGTTCTAGCACCTATAGCCCGGTCACGTGGCAGACGAAAAGCATTGATCTTTCGTCACTAGGCTCTGCTCTGTGGAGGGGGGGGGGGGGGGGGGGGGGGGCTGGGAGTAGTTGACTCAGTTCCGAGGGGACATATACGGTGGCTATAGATAATATCTTGATGACGCGCAGCAATAACAAAAAAGCCAATACAGGGATAGCGTCCCAGTGGCCTCTGAACACTAAAACTAACATTGTTGTGTGTATGTATTCACACACACGCACACACACACATACACACACCTTCACGCACGCACACGCACACATACACACGCACACGCTTGCACGCATGCACATACACGTGCACACACCTGCACGCACGCACACAAACACACACCTGCACGCACGCACGCACGCACACACACACACACACCTGCACGCACGCACATACACGTGCACACACATACACATGCACAAACACACACACACACACACAGCGCAAGGATACAAGTGCATAGGTTGGTTGGTTGGTTGGTTGGTTGAGCAGGCGCGCATTTGGATTATATGAGTCCAACTTTGCGCCGGGAAGAATATAAAAATAGGGGTTTAAAAAAAGAACAACAGTGCTATATTTACAACCTGTGAAGAGGGATGCGCTCGCAGTCATCACCCGACGGGCTACGGTGGTCTTTACAAGGGGTGGGGGGGTAGGGGGGGGGGTGGTCCATCCAACCAACCAACCAACCAGTGCATGTGGCACCGATCCGTTCACTTCCCATTACCAGCATGTGTTGAATCGTCGATGGGCACAATAAAGATGTATCGTTATATTATATACAAATATCGGAAGCGTGTCCATGTTTGGCGGGCTCTCTAATCAGCGATTGATACCTTGATGGCTATTTTAAAACCGCTGCAGTGCAAAAAAAAACCCAAAAAACCACGCGGTACCGAAATATCCCCTCCTCGCCGCAGAAGACAATAATAGAAGACAATAAAAAAATATATAATCACAGAGGATCCAGGATGCTTACCTGCGCTGTGCACTAAATCAATGGCAGATTCGGTGAGTATGTTCGGGTCACTTTGAGATCTGCCTCTCTGCAGGAGGCAGCCGTCTAGTCCGTCCGATGAAGCCATGGGTGGTGGGGGGGGTGGGGGGGGGGGGGTCCTGGATCAAATATTAATACAAAATAAAACCTCCTCCGAGATGTAGGCAACCAGGTCACTGTGGTACAGCAGCAGCAGCAGCAGTACGCGATGTGACAGCAGCCGCTTGCAGAGCGTCTAGCGGGCTGCCACCATGGTGGAGCAGCAATGCCTTGTACGTCTGCCCTGTGTGTGTGTGTGTGTGTGTGTGTGCGTGTGTGCGTGTCTGGACCGTGTGCGTGCGCGCCGATGTGTGGACCTGATGGGAGGGGTGGTGATGAGGATGAGGATGATGATGAGGATGAGGATGATGATGTGCCACCGATGATGATGATGATGATGGTGATGATGCCCCCCCTCTATCCTGTCCTCCAATATGGCAATCCGGCGACACAATACACACACACGCATGCTGCAACCGGCTTTAGGTTTTTACTCGTGTTCAGGTTTTTTAATAAGCTATATGCGTTCAATGAAATGATCATGAACAAACAAACTCACACTTATTCCACCTCCTAACGAATACAGGCTGAATCCGGAGAGGCCTTGACTGAAGCCAGCATATTCTTCTTCTTATTATTATAGGCTATATATAGGCTATAATAACATGAACTGATCATTAATTTGACAGTTAATCCCAATAACGTGGGCTCTCGATGGCATGTGATTATGATGACATATGGGCTACTCCCTGACCACCTCCCTGTATATCACATTATATTCCTAAATAATCATAATTCATCTTTACAAAAGAACTGTTGACCTCATAGGCAAAGGCGACTACTATAGCCAATAAAAAGCCTGCGATCGGCCCACAAATCACAGCCAAATAAAACAACACGGGTATTTAACTGTCTCACACACACACACACACACACACACACACTGTACGCCACATTTCAGTCCGAAATGGCGATTTTTTTGGGCTGCAAACAAAGAAATTGGGTTCATTTCGTCTCATCGTCGGTGCGCAGACTGGCTGCTGTGCTGTCCGCAGCTCGGCTACCTATTGGCCGAGCAGAGCCGTGACGTAGGAAACCCGGAAGTGCCGTGCCGTCTGTCTGTGTGTGTGTGTGTGTGTCTGTGGAAAATGGCAGCTCACAGGTGCCAGCGTCTCGGGCTGCTCTTCGTGTTATACTTGACCTTATCCGTCGTTGATGTCGACGCAGACGTTCACCACACGACACGACAAGTCACAGAGACAGAAAACAATGTGGCAGATGGAGAAACACCAGCACCAGCACCAGCACCAGCACCAGCACCAGTACCAGTACCAGCACCGGTACCAGTGGATACCGGGGAGCAGGCGGCCCGGCAGAGCCCGGGGCTGGAGGACAGGCGGTGGGAAGAGACGGAGGTAACAGATGAGCATGGAGGTGATGCTCGGAGCGACCAGGGCGTGGTGGGACCCCCGTTCGTGCCGCCTTCTTCCCGAGACGACTTCCGGGAGGAGCTGGTGGTCAGGCCGCTGCACTCGGGAGACATCTACGCCAGCTTCCAGTTCCGCACCGTGTGGGACACCGACTTCATGGGACAAAAGAAAGGTGTTCACGGCTTGTGATGAATCCTCTTAGCGCTTGTGTGTTAATCTGAGTCATTCGTTAGGAAGGTACACATGATTGTCAACGACTGCTGACCAGAGAAAAGCCCTTCAACATTCAATTAAAGTATAATTGTTACATTCATTGAAAGCCCACGACTCTGTGTTAAAGGGGCCCTATTATACTACCTGATTAGCCAATACAAGCCATGTCAAAATGTAATGTGAACAAAATGATGATTGTGACAAAGTGACATCACAAGTGGGAGTGGCCTCCTAGATGCTGACTTGATCACTGTACCAGTTGGTACAGTCCACTGCGTATGCTGGTTGTTTTCTGATCTGTTGGGCAGGTCAGCCTACCAAGTGGACAGTAGCAACTGGTAGGCTGGTCTAACCCGCATACTTGATCTAACACTAACAGATGTTGTCTAAGTGATCATGCATAATCGTCCTGATTGTGATTATGCCCATGTTTCCCCAGTGTCGCACTACCGGCTGTTCCCCAAGTCTCTGGGCCAGGTGATCACCAAGTTCTCCATCCGGGAGCTCCACATCTCCTTCACCCAGGGCTACTGGAGAACCATGCAGTGGGGTCAGCCGTACCTGCCCTCCCCGCCCGGCGCCGAGCTCTGGGTCTGGTTTCAGGACACCGTCACCGAGTGCGTTGGTAGCAGAGGCTTCACATTAACGTTTACATTTCGGGCATTTGGCAGACGCTTTTATCCAAGTCGACTCAAAGAGCACATTTGTTGAAATGAGTTGTAGGCGTCGTCCTGCATGTGATTCAGCAAAAATAGAAATCAACAGTAAATTGTGGCCATAGTTGTTTGTTGGCTATTCATTTATTTAGAATGGTGTGATTTAGTTATATAACATAGGCTGTATGACCCAGTCCAATCTACCAACTAAATATATTTTAAAAAGATATAATAAACTTGTCACTACGTGAGGGCAGCGTTGAGGGAATTGTGTAGAACCAAAAAAGAGAGCTAATAAACGAAAAGGCTTCAGTGTAAGGAAGTGACATTTTCATTTAGCAGGTCATTGTGAATGTGTCACAATATTCTGCTTGTCCTCATTCCTTATGTTGTGCATTGTCAGTGTGGACGGTACGTGGAAGGAGCTGACCAACGTCTTGTCTGGGATCTTCTGTGCCTCGTTGAACTTCATCGACTCCACCAACACGGTGCAGCCCAGCGCCTCCTTCAAGCCCCTGGGGCTCGGCAACGGTGAGGCTGTCATGTTGCCTTAGAGATCCCAGAATATTGCCATGAAGATGATCAAGCATTCTGCTGTCTTTCGTTTGTAGACAGCTTCTACACAAAATGTTGCCATCTAGTTCTTGTCATTTGGGGCGGCAGTAGCTCAGGAGCTAAGAGCGGTTGTCTGGCAAACGGAAGGTTGCTGGTTCGATCCCCGGGCTCCGCCTCGCCAAGTGTCGAGGTGTCCCTGAGCAAGACACCACCTAACCCTAACTGCTCCCGACGTGTTGGTTGTTACCTTGCATGGTTGACAGCGCCGTCGGTGTATGAATGGGTGAATGTGAGGCAACTGTAAATCGCTTTGGATAAAAGCGCGATATAAACGCAACCATTTACCATCTAGTGTGATGTATAACATGCGCATCGGGAGCTTTGAGTTGGGTTGAACTGGCTGTGGGTTTGCTAGCCGTGCACGTTTCGATTACATGTAATCATGTTGATGTGTAATGTTACAATGGCGGATTCCTGCGAGCAACGTGTTTGTGCGATCAGAAATGCGTTGAAGGAGAATATCGTGCTTTTATCCAAAGCGCTTCTACTACCTCTGATGCCAGAATAAAGGCAGAACGAAAATTCCCCCCCATTCCCATTCCGTGTTTGTACCTTTTACACAGAAGGCGAGGGGGAATAAAGCTGCAACATTCCCGTAACAAAACAGCAGTGTAAATGTTTCCACAGCATACAAATTGTCTTTTTTTTTACTGTTTTTTATTTACGACTCAATAGTGACAGACCATCGCTTTCTTCGCTATGCGACCCTGCCCCGTGAGATCGTCTGCACCGAAAACCTGACTCCATGGAAGAAACTGTTGCCCTGTGGCTCCAAGGTGTGTGTGCGTGCGTGCGTGTGTGTGTGTGTGTGTGTGTGTGTGTTCATGAGATTGCACATTAGCGTTTGGCTGATCCATTCTTAAGGACAGAACCATCACCTTGTTCTCATAACAACCCTGGTGGTGGTGGTGGGTTCCAGGCAGGTCTGTCGGTGCTGCTGAAGTCAGAGAAGCTGTTCCACAGCACCTTCCACTCGCAGGCGGTGCACGTGAGACCGGTCTGCCAGGACCCGCAGTGCAAGACCACCTCCCTGGAGCTCCGGCAGACCCTCAACGTCGTGTTCGACCTCCACACCTCCGGCCAGGGCAAGCGAGGTGAGCTAAAAAATCTCCGTGCTCCGTTCTGTACTTGAACACTGTCCCACAAGGTATTATTAGCCCATGATGTAAAGCTGTACAAATGCTAGCCCACCCAACATGTGGCATGATGCCTCTCAAACAACATGCCTGGACTGTTTACTGCAGTTTACTGCTAGCAGAAACCTGTTCAGTTATGGCAAAATCTGGGCTGGACATTTCCAGTCTAATTTCAGGACCACACATCCATCACACGAGTTTGCAGTTAGAGTGAGTGACTCTAGGTTCTTTTAACTGCACTGTAAGTCTTTTAAGTAGAAATATAATGCATTGAAATATGTTGAGAATCATCAGTCTGTCTTAAAAAATTCAGAACAAGACCGAGCCCGAGCCGAAAATCAATTGACCTCTTTGAATAACAATACTGAAGCATTATTTCTGTTTTGCTGGATGTCTTTAAAAAAAATATTGTGAAACAAATTACTTTGTCAGTGTTTCTCAGTTCTCCAGTCAGTTCAGTGTTTCAACATTTACATTTAGGCCATTTTGCTTTTTTCCAAAGCGACTGAAACAAAAATATATTGCTGACACTTTCAACTTGTTGTACCGGATGACGGCCACCAAATGTTGTCACTCACAATTTAACCCACGCTGTGTTTGCCTTGGTCTCCCTCCAGAGTGGTCCCTGTTCAAGATGTTCTCCCGGACCCTGACGGAGGCCTGCCCCCTGGCCACCTCCAGTAAGCTGTACATCGATGTCACGGGCAACCCTCTGGTGAGAGACGCTGAGCTGTTAGAGCTCGTTATATACGTACAGTATATACTCTGCCGCTAGAGGCTTCACTCCAGTTGTTCAATCAAGGCTGTCACTCACTGACACGTGAATGCCCTCAGATCCTTATAAGAGACTGTTGAAAATAGCTCTTGCAACACGCCACGTAAAATTGCTTTTCCTGGGCTCCTCCACTACAAGAACATGTGTAGGAGATGGTAAAGCGGTTTATTGTAGAGCTGTAGTAGTTTGTAGGCTGAGCAGGTGGTACATAGCCTGATGTGCCAGAGCCATCTCGGAAGTTATCATCGGAAACTGTTTGGAAATGGGCTGGCGCTTTAAAAAAAAAAAACCCTTAGCAGGTGATTGGATGAACAACCTGTCTATCACCATTGTTGTTTCCGAGCAAACGGTCGCTTCTCGCTGTCGTCCCACCTAAACCACGCCCCCGCAGCTGCCAGTAGGAAGCTGATTGGTCCCAACCACTGGTGGTTCAGACAGAAGCGAATAGCTTGAAGCCGGACCAGACTGATCTTAAGAGAGAAAACAGAATGTGAACTCGGAAGATCGGAATGCTCTCACGAGGCTCGGCGGTACGATGTGTGTGACATGTCGGCATGTGTGTCTGGTGATGGCTGCCTGCTTTAACCTGTGTGTATTGATAGGCCGATGCATCAGCCTCAGGTGTGCTGCCTCACCTAGCCCCATGCTAACCAGCCTGACTGGGGCCAGGTGAGGCTGCTTACACCAGACACCAGCCACACACACTCTACAATGAGCAAACAAACCACCAGAATTTGTAGTGTTTCCTGGCCATTTGCATTTCTGTCTTCGAGGCTTTTTTTTTGGGGTTGGGAGGGGATAAAAAACCAGCCAAATCATTTTGAGTGGACCATGCGTGAAATGAAGTTGACTTATCGTAAGCGTTCGGTTTTGTTGTGTTAAATTGATCCTGTAGTCTTTTAATTCGCAGTCCGTGTCATTATTTCCTCGTTTGCGGGTAAATAGCGTGTGGCGGCTAGCGTGGGGGGGGGTGCTACGGTGCTCGCTGTACTCCATTATGGAGGCGGCAGCTGAGCTAATAGACTTGACAGCGGGACCCGATGGATGAGAGGACCCAGGGCATCCGTCTCCCGGCTCGCCCACACCGCCGCCTGCTCCTAGCCCCGGCCCCCCCATCGCCTCACCCGCCCGCTCCTAGCCCCGGCCCCCCTCCCCCCTCCCAATCTCTCATGTCCCCGGGAACAGGAGAGAAGGTTTTATGGATGCAGTTTGGCGGTTCCTTCACTGGATTTTGTATTTATTTTGTCGTGGTGTAAGACTGATGCTTCTACGTTGTGTCGTGGATGTTGTAGTCATTCACGAGCGCTTACTCTCCCCCTCTTTTTGAAAAGAGTGCAAAATGGAAGTTCACACATTATTTAGGAGGCACGGTTAGTCCCCAGAGATGCTGAGCGTGCTTTAGACAAACTCCAAACGATAACAAATGGATGGATATTGCTGAGGAATATGACATCAGCCCGATGATGGATAAGGCTCTTAAGGCTGCACCGTTGACGCTGACCACACTGTTGTTGTCCTACGAGGAAAGTCACCAGTGGGCAGTTTTTTTTTCAACGTGTGTGTCTGATGTGTGTGTGTGTGTGTGTGTGCTCCCCTCAGGGAGAGCAGTTTGAGCTGAGCCCGGCCACGGCCCTGCTGAGCCAGGCAGTGGTGCTGGGCGACCGGAGGACCTACTCCGTGTACGACCTCACCCAGCAAGCCACCTTCGGCCCCACGCGCTCCCTCAACACGCTGATCCGCTGGAAGTCCGCCGAAGGTGAGTGTCAGGTGACTGCGATTGGAGGGAGGGGGGGGTGGGGGGTGAACCACCTGACTTCGAGACAAACAGTCTGGCAAACAGAGACAAACAGTTTGGACTGGATTGCTTATCATCACACCCCCCTGTGCGCATACATAGGGATGAGTATCATTTAAAGGGCCCTTTTATACCACCCGGTGTGAGCCTGATTAGCCATGACAAGCCGTTGTTCATTACAAATTGTCTCGTAACTAAAATTGTCATTCTGACGAAGTGACATCAGTGAGAGTGTCCAACTAGATGTGTGCTGACCAGTCACCATGTGCTAATGTAATCCTGGCTTGGCAGGATGTTTATCTATAACGGGTTGTCCTAAACGTTTCAATTCAGACACTTCATCAGTTCTGTATTATGTTTGAACGATCAAAAGTGCTAGCTAGCTCACATTTATTTCTAGCGTTATAGCACTTTATCTGCAGGCTTTCCACCTGTGTGTACTGCTAGCCCCGCCGGGCCTAAACACCAGGGATTTTCTTTAATGTGTTTTTAATTTGAGGCACCACTGGTGTTTTGGCTGCAGTGATGCAGGCTGATTGACAGGTGGACCGCGAAGAATGTCCACTCACACCTGTTAGAATGCGTCTCCACATGCGTCTCAAGTGTTAGTTGTGATCGGATCTCACTTCCCCGCTCAGTATGCAAATACACACGTCGCCGACATAATTTCCGTTTGCAAAGACCAAATGCGTTAAATAACACCAAGACATGTAGATATGTAATTTTGTGATGCGTTGTTACATTCTTTGGGGATAACTCTGAATATTATAGAGCACACCATTTTATATTTACACCTTTTTATATTTGTTCCAGCAAAAGAAACAAACAAGAAAAATGGTAGTTTTTCTGTGAGTTAAGCGATGGTTTGTTTGTCGAAGAGGACTTCTCTTGCTTACTGCGTATTGGGACAGTGGTGATGGGGGACAACTGGAGGAGGTTTTGGACATGAGGGTGAGCGTATCGCTATGGAGACCGATAACCATATACAGTATATCATGATATAGCATGTGTCCTGGTAATTCATTAAATATGCAAAATAACCACATGGTAAAGGCGATTTTTGTGTATGACTTAAATAAATGAAAAGTTGAGTATTTTATCATTTTATCATCAATAATCATAGTCATAGAACTGCCAGAACAGCCTTGTAAAAACATTACATAACTGTACTGTAATGCAGCCTTTAAATCCAGAAACATTTATGGCATAATATTTTGGATATTACAATATCCAGAATCTAAGACTATTTCTAGTCTCACTATCAATTATCAATATAATATAAAATCATTACCAAGCCCTAATTGCAAGAGCCCTCAGACTTCACCCACTGGAGCGCTCTGATTGGTTCCTGACAACGACCCGTGTCCCCTCCCCTCTCTCCCCCCCCCCCCCCTCCCCCACCCTAGGGGAGCTGCTGCGCCCCCTGCTGCACAGCGAGCGCTACGTGGCGGGCTACGGCCTGCAGACGGGCCAGATCCACACGGTGATGTACAACCACCACCCGTACCGCGCCTTCCCCGTGCTGCTGCTGTCCACCGTGCCCTGGTACCTGCGCCTCTACATCCACACGCTCACCGTCACCAGCAAGGGCAAGGACAACAGGCCCAGTAAGTCCTCACAAAGCGGGTGCAGTCCGCACAAACGAGGTTCAAGGGTGTTTCGTGTGTTTGGGGGAAATGTGTTGATCTGACTTGATAAGAAACATATAGCGCTAGGTGGTTTGCCCGTTAATAAGTCATTCTTAATAGCAGTTTGTATTGTTGGGGGAAAAAGGTTTGATTATTTATCATTTTTTTGGAGTAGGCTATAGTTTGTGTGCTACGTCTGCCAATGCACAACACACTTCACCAATGAGCCACAAGGGGGAGTCGCTGCGCCGTCTCTGCTAACTCACTCAGCGTTAGCTATAGTTAGACAGCAAGGCTTTGGACAGACTCCATCATCTACTGTTATTTCAATTAATGATGCTCCCTAATAACAGTGGTGGAAAGTAACTAAGTACATTTACTCAGGTACTGTACTTTACTTGGTAGACATTTGAGGTACTTTACTTTATTCTGCTTTATGCTAATAAGAGGCAAATATTGTGCTTTTTACTGCACTGCATTTATCTGACAGCATTAGTTATTAGTTGCTTTGCATTTACCAGCTGCAACTTTAAAGTGATGAACACGTTAACGTTGAGTCAATAATTATAATCCAATTATAGAATATATATATATTGTTCTGAAATGAGCCATTCTGCATAGTGAGTACTTTTGAGGGAACTAATGTGAATGTTATGGACGTGTATTATTTTCCACCCCTGCCAGGCTACATCCACTACCAGCCGTCCAAGGATCGCGAGAGACCCCACCTACTGGAGATGCTGCTGCAGCTGCCCCCCAACTCCGTGACCGAGGTGACGGTGGAGTTTGAGAGGGCCCTGCTCAAGTGGACAGAGTACACCCCCGACCCCAACCACGGCTTCTATGTTGGGTACGTGTCATGGTCCTGTCATACGCACCAAGATTATTGGATTTACATTATTGGATTACCTTTCTTTTGGAATATATATTTCTTTGTACCATTGGACTATTGTATTATTTGACTATTATCGGACTTACAATCACATTAGACAAACACAATTGGATTATTTATCATTTATCATTGTACTTTACCATCACATGTTGCTGCCACTATCTACTAGTTACCATTTTTATGCTTGGATAAGAATATCACTGTATTGCACACGGACACTTTTAATACATGTTTGCAACAGCCAGAGTATTACTAATTTACTTTTACACTTTTTTACTTATCAGGTACTATATTACTAATTGTTCAGAGTTGTTTTAGTATTTGTTTCTAAGAATACAGTTCTGAAGAAAACTTTTTACTGTACTTTTTAATGTACTTACTAGGTACCATTACTAATTGTTTAGAGTTGTTTAGAAGAATACTGCAGAAGCGAATTGGGAGTAAGCATTCCATTGTACTATTTGCACATGGCATTCAAGAAATCCCGAATCTTGAATCAAGAGCGAACTTCCTGGTTTGCACAATAAAAGTCTCCGTCAGCCCAGTGGATGTTATTCTGCAGCTGCTTCAACACGTCTTGACTTTTACTCTTCTTAGTAAACTTTACTTTACCTCCTGTTGGAATGAAAGTGCGCGCAAAATAAACCGATAACATAATTTGGTGATTTAAGCTCTCCCACGGCATGTAGCGTTTCTCTTCTAACACGTGGTTTAAAGGTCAACCTCCTGCTTTCCACCCACAGTTCCTCCGTCATCAGCGCCATGGTGCCCAGCCTCGTCGCCATGGACACCAACAACACTATGGAGCGCCCGCTGTTCAGCAGCTTGTGAGTAACACTTGTGCCACATCATACAACACAACGACACGCTGTACAATACTCTTCGGTCTTCATCGAGGAGAGATGAACGAGATGACTGACGTCCTCCGCATGCTCTCAACCGGTACAGCTCTTTACCCCCCCTCTCCTCCCTCACCCACTGGCCCAACCAGGGTCTGAATCCCTCCCCTCTCTGATCCCAACGACTACATACTTGTAGCCTGGCACTTGTAGTACTCGGCATTGTGTAGCATCCTACCTTCGCTGTCTTGCTGTTGCCAAGACAGCACCTTATCCTAGCATCTTATCCTAGCCAACTTGCTGTTCTTATCCTAGCATCTTATCCGAGCTATCTTGCTGTTCTTACCCCAGCACCTTACCCTAGCTATCTTGCTGTTGCAAGGTGTTAAGCTAGCGTTTGTGAGTGCTAGAATCATGTTCTATTCAAATCTTAGCATACCATCGACACCAGCAATATTGTTGTTTCGCTCTCTTTCGACAAATGTGCTGATGCTCTCAACGTCAACGTGCAGCTTCCCCTGCACGGAGGAGACCAGCTACTTCACCCGCCTGTACACGGAGCCGCTGCTGGTGAACCTGCCCACGCCGGACTTCAGCATGCCGTACAATGTCATCTGCCTCACGTGCACCGTGGTGGCGGTGGGCTACGGCTCCCTGTACAACCTGCTGACGCGCACCTTCCAGGTGGAGGAGCCCAGCCCGGGCCTCGCCAAGCGCCTCGCCAATGTCATCCGCCGCATGCGCGGGGTGCCGCTGCTATGAGCCGCCGCGAGAAAGACACCAACCCGCCCCCCCCCCAGGAAAGGGAACTCGCTCGTGGCTAGCGGCGGTTAATGGCGGTAAGCACCGATGCGGTTAGCAGGTCACCCGTCTCAACCGAAGAAAGTCTGATATTCAGGGGAAAAAAAAAAACTGGTTCAAGCACTGAGATTTTTTTAACACTATCAAAGAACTATTATTTCCCTTGAGTTTTTATTTTTAAATGAGGGACATTATTTTGCTTCCTATGGACTTGTGATTTGAATTGTAATGACAAATATAAAACGGATGGTAAGCGACGTTTCTCAATGAAGAATGAACATTGTCCCCGGCTCTCTGCTGCAGTGAAGACTTTGATCAAAATGTACTGTTTTCCTTTTTTTTTTTTTTTATGAGCAACTGTCTGTTTTCTACTTGGTGAGGTCAGGGGTGGTGGAGTCACTGCGTTAGAAAAGTTGGGATGTGTACAAATGTATGGAGACAAACTAAACTAAGCAAAATCCTGGCATTTATTGTATTTTTTATATATATATGGAACAGAACGCTGGTCAGATTTCAGTTACTATATCCAAACGTGAATGGGTGGAGCATGGTTGCCATATAAGAAATGCTCCGATGAAGCAAACTTCAAATTGACATGTATTTCAATGGTTGTGCATGGATTTGTTTTGAAGCATGTCTTTTTTGCCTTTTCCATCCAACTTTCTTTTCTCTGTTTTGGGTCACTTTTGCCAGAGTGCTCCATCTACTTTGTGTGCTTACTAAATGACATTCTCTGCTGTCTCTACAGGGAGATCTGGTGCACGTGCATTCATTCATATAATAATGACAATGGGTGACCAAGGTCGTATTCTCCATCAGTCTTCTCCACATTATTTCTCAACTATTTATTTATCACGTTTTGGGGTCAATGAGAAGTTTTTATTTTCCTTTTAATACAATTCTGAAAATAAATGTTTATTTACAAACGTCCTAGTAGTTTCAATGTTTTGAACACAGAGCTGTGGTTTAGTACATTGATGAAATACTACCGTTTCAACCAAGGTTCCCGGAGTAGGCAAACAAACATGGTGTCTATTGTGGCGAGCCGACAGAACAAACACAACAGTCTCTTGTTCCCCCGAACGCGAGTGTGGAACATACATGAGACCGTGAATCACTCCCTCCTGAAGCACACGAGGCTCAACATAATATTTTAAGTACCCGCTATATTGGAAATGTACGGTAGAGTGACGTGAACTAGTGCTGTAGTTTTATGGTGGCTGCTGTTGTGGACACCAACATGTAATTTAGAGAATTCTTTGGTGAAGGAGAGGTCGAGGAGTCGGAAGTGGCAAATTACAAACTTTTATTATAGCTTGCTACAGATATAACAAGAGGAGGCTTGTCAGCTGAGAGTCTCCAGATCCCGCCTCAGACCGATCTTTCTTTGGTTATCGGCCCTTAACACGCCCCTTAACACGCCCCTTAACACGCCCCTTAACTCATGTACCTCATTATGTTAACACACGTGATTGTGACTCTCTGGCCCCTTCTGCTGGGGGCCCCTCCAATTGTCCTCGAATAGTGTTTAAATCAAATTACCTTAAATAAGCAATATGTGTATTATCACTCTTTTATACAGCATGTAGTCTAAAGTGTTTTTGTAAAGAAAGATTAAACCAGCATATACAAAAATGAAAACAGTCAGTGGACACCTGACCATCACACCTATATGAGCTTGTTGGACATCCCATTCTAAAACCATGAGAATTAATATGGAGTTGGACCCCCCCCTATGACAGCTGCCACTCTTCTGGGAAGGCTTTCCACAAGATTTTGGAGTGTCTGTGGGAATTTGTGCCCATTCAACCAAAAGAGCATTTGTGAGGTCAGGCACTGATGTTGGACGAGAAGGCCTGGATCACAATCGGCGTTCTAATTCCTCCTAAAGGTGTTCAATGGGGTTGAGGTCAGGGCTCTGTGCAGGCCAATCGAGTTCCTCCACACCAAACTCATCTAACCATGTCTTTATGGACCTTGCTTTGTGCACAGGGGCACAGTCATGCTGGAACAGCAAAGGGCCTTCCCCAAACCGTTGCCACAATGTTGGAAGCGCCCAATTGGCTAAGATGTCTTCATATCCTGTAGCATTAAGCATACCCTTCACTGGAACTAAGGGGCCAAACCCTGAGAAACAGCCCCAGACCATTATCCCTCCTACACCAAACTTTACAGTAGGCACTATGCATTCCAGAAGGTAACGTTCTCCTGGCATCCGCCAAACCCAGATTCATCCATCAGACTGCCAGATAGTGAAGCGTGATTCATCATTCCAAAGAACACGTTTCCACTGCTCCAGAGTCCAGTTGCGGTGTGCTTTACACCACTCCAACCGACGCTTGGCATTGCACTTGGTGATGTGAGGCTTGTGTGCAGCTGATCGGTCATGGAAACCCATTCCATGAAGCTCCCGACGCACAGTTCTTGTGCTGATGGTGCTTCCAGAGGCAGTTTGGTACTCTGTAGTGAATGATAGAGCAGATGATAGGCGATTTTTACAGGCTACGCGCTTCAGCACTCGTCACCCCGTTCTGTGAGTTTGCGTGGTCCACCACTTCGTAGCCGAGCTGTTGTTGCTCCTCGGCGCTTCCACTTCACAATAATAGCACTTACGGTTGACTGCACATCTAGTAGGGCAGACATTTCACGAACTGACTTGTGGCAAAGATGGCATCCTATGACAGTGCCGTTCAAAGTCACTGAGCTCTTTATGAACCATTCTGAATTATGTTTGTCTGTGGAGATTTCATGGCTATGTGCTTGATTTTATACACCTGTTAGCAATGGGTGTGGCTGAAACACCTGAACTCAATAATTAGTAGGGGTGTCCACTGACTTTTTGCCATATAGTGTATGAATGCTCGAAATTTACCATAGCGATATATATTATATTATATATATATTATATATAATATTATAATATTATATATAATATTATAATATTGTATATAATATATTATATACTTCACGGTTCTGGCTCCGCAGTGTTGGAATGAGCTCCCGGCTCATGTCAGGAAGGCCGAGTCGCTCACCAGCTGATTCCTTACCCCCCTCTGCTTGGCCGTCACCGTCATGTTGACCATTTGTTTGTAGGAATGTTATCTTGAAAGTCATAAATGTAACCGGGGCTCAGAGTCTTTCCACACTTAGGTCATTCATATAATGCATATTATTACAAGATGGCGACTATGCTTTGTGGTAAAATTGTTCCATACTGCTAGTGTTATATTTTGCTTCTTGGCTGTTTTGGACAGTAGGGTGTTCTGCACCCTGTTGCTAATGTGTTCTGGGTGGTTGCTAGGGTGGACTGGGTGGTTTCTGTGGTTTTCTAGGTGCTTCCTATTATATTCTAGGTGGTTGCCAGGGTGTTCTTGGTCTAAAAGTCTAATCATTTAAGTATACAACGTTTTGAGTAATTGTAAGTTTGGATTGTGAGGTAGTAAGTCATCTCACATGCAGAATTTCACTACATGCTATCTCTGAACTTACTAGTAACTAGAGGCTACACAGAGCCTGCGTCGGAAACCAGCAAATGTGAGGGGTTGACTAACACAGGGGTTCCTGTTTTGTTACGGAGATATACGTCTAGACTCCGAGAGATAGTGATTTGAGAGTGGCAAGGACGGATGTTTCAGAAGACAGTAGACTGTAAACCAAGATTCAAGATTCAAGAACTTTATTTGTCACATAGACATACGGGATATGCAGTGAAATGACCGATGGCAGTACTTTAATTACTGCAGGAAAAATAACAAAAAGTCATCCAAAGTTTGCCTAGACAAACAATTTCCTGAGTAAATACGGGACATTTTGCATACTCGTGTTGTTCCTGCTTGCCAAATCAGGCGATCATGTCTCGCTGCAGGCGTGCCCGCACTTTGTCGGGCAACACTTCTGTTTACCGGGACACTGGCCGTCTTGGTAACAGAACTCGCCGCACACCAACGTGTACTTGGCCGCCGGGCAGCGGCCAGGCTTCACTGAGACCAGAGACAAGACACAGTTAGTCTCTGAAGCTTGGTTCCATTGACATTAGTCACATAATGCAATCATTTGAGATTGAGTGTCAACAGTTAGTATTAATAATAGTAAACAATCAAACTTTTGTCAACCTTATTTGTTTAGCACCTTTTAAAAACTACAATTAAAATAAATCCAAATATATTAAAGGAAAACTTTGAGAACGCACGCACACATGCACGCACACACATATACACACACACACACACACACACACACACACACTCTTCTACCTTTGTGTTTGTGTCTCTCTCTGACATTCTATTTACAGGAACCTGACCCCCTATTTTCCCATAATTTTTTGGGATCTAAGTGATCCCAACTTCCTCCAAAAATTGAGGAAGTTGGTTGAAAGCAAGACTTCTCCTCGAACGAGACTTGGTTCAACACAATAACAAACTGACCATCAATTGCAATGCCAAGTAAAGTAACGTTTCTTTCTCAGTACGGATCCTTTCCATAATGTTGTGAGTTAGCCGAGCTGTGCTTGTCAGGGGCAAATCCAAGCACTTTTAGAAGAGGTACAATGACGGGTACAATTCCCGCAAGACTGCATTCCTGCTCAATAATGATTAGTGAACCGATTAAAAAAAAAAACAGGCAAAAAAATGATTGCCTGTATTAGTCAATTGGACCCAAAATGATTGTCCAGGTTGAAAAATCCCCAAGTTAGTGTGTGCGTGCGTGCGTGCGTGCGTGCGTGTTCTTGATATCCAACCTGTGTAAGGGCAGTGCACTGATGTCCACATCCATTGGAGCAACATTTCTCATTGTGAGGGCAGTCGCCGTCTTGAGAGCAGAATTCAGCACACATCCCTGCACCCTGCGGTACAGGACACACTCCTGGTTTTTGCTCTTGAGAAAGAGAAAAACAATCTTATATTAGGCCTCAATGCACACACAGGAATTATTAAGAACTAACTATGTCTACAAACTATGTCAATGGTTCTCAAGGCCTACATTTGAGAGGCTGGGTGACATTAGCATTTCTATTCAAATGACCACTTAAAAAAAACCATCTGTACCTCAAGCTCGGATCTGTGGAGGGAATTCACCTGGCTTTTTATAACTCCAAAAGTAAAATAAAAAAGTCACAAAGCAAGAAACCTGAACATGTTGGAGAATGTGTGGTAATACTGTATGTCTGCTGGTCATTTTCATATTTTTTGGGAGTGTCCTAACATTTCTTCTTACTGGGTAGACATGGTGACAGAGATAAGATCAATAATCAGCTCAAAGCTTGATTTTAATTTCAGTGTTATGTATTTGGGAAACGTGTCAACTGAGCTGGAAAAGCAGGACAGATATTTAGTACAAAAACTAGCAGGTAGTAAAATCATTAACCAGGAAATGGTTGAGTAAAGAATCTCCAACAATCCTTGAATGGATAGAAATAGTTCAGGAAATGTATATTATGGAACAATTGACTTTTGCTCCTAAACAATTTGAAAAATATTGGGAAAAATGGAAATCGTATCTGAATCTGAAATTATTGCCTTATTATGTATTTATTTTGTTGGGAGAACTTTGTTTTATTTTCTTCTGTATTAAGGCCAACAGAACAGACTTTAGGTTATGAGTAGAGGACTCCTTCTTCCTTTGGAACACCCAAGTTTTGCATGAGTCAAAGTCACGGTTCTTGATATCCGACCTGTGTACGGGGCAGTGCACTGATGTCCACATCCATTGGAGCAACATTTCTCATTGTGAGGGCAGTCGCCGTCTTGAGAGCAGAATTCAGCACACATCCCTGCACCCTGCGGTACAGGACACACTCCTGGTTTTTCTTCATGGGAAGGGGAAAAACAATCTTATATTAGGCCTCAATGTCCACACAGGCATTATTAAGAACTAACTATGTCTACAAACTATGTCAATGGTTCTCAAAGCCTACATTTGAGAGACTGTGCGACATTAGCATTTCTATTCAAAAGTTGATCCGTGAAGCATGGGCAGTTCTAGGGGGGGCAATAGGGGTCAGTGCCCCACATTACTTTACTTTGCATACTGAACTAAACATTTTGAAAGATTGAACACTGTATTTGTCTCTTTTGTCCCGGGTCAAATGTGCCCCTCTGACCAAAGACCTCCCCCCTCCCCCCCAAGCCTGCAAAATTGGTCTAGAACCACCACCACTGCTGTGAAGGCCTACTTAGGTGTCTTACTGAAAATAGGCACCACACAAACAGCCCCGCAGTCAAACAGGCAGCACTTGTGCTCTCCGGGACAGTCCTGGTCACATGCACACCCTGTCCGCAGGGCCTCCACCTCCACGTTCAGCGTCCATGGGCATTGACCCCGCTTTGGAGGAAGACCTGGGAGAGAGAAACACAGAAGTTTAGTTTTAGTATGAATTCATGGGATTGGATGGGACAAGAACATTCTTGTTCAACGTAGTGTGTTAGTGAATTAGATTTAGACCTAGCCTGGTGTGTCATCTGTCATTAGAGACTGTAATTGTTATTGTTCAAATATAGACTATAGTTGACAGCAAAACCAAATTTTTTTAACCACAACTTACGTATTCCAAGGTTTCCTTTTGGTTCTGATGCAGCAGTTACATCCACATTTAAAAGTGCACAGAGTGCAAAAGCCAACACACTCAGCACCGATGACTTCATGTTCATAGGTCAATGCTCTCAGGTCTTAGTGACACATGACATATAAAGCCTGTGCTGCAGCACCCAGGAGGTCTACCTGGGTGGGCAGCGTCAGGAGCTGCTGGGTCCCTGTGCCAGTCACATTACATCCCCAAAATAAAAAACTAAAATAGTCAAAAGTAAAAACCCCAAACTTGTGTGTAAATTGTGTATCTAAATAATAATAATAATAATAATATAACATAATAATTCGGGCTGTATTCAAGTCCAGTCTTGGTCTCAAGACCAATTTTTGATTGTCTCGGTCTCAGATGAGTTGCTATTGGAAGACGACAATTCTAGTGTAACTATGTTATATGAACATAAAGAAGCTGCCCACAATGCTCAATCTGGAAAACAATCATTTTGCTGAAATATGCCTTCGGAAATCCTCCTTTTCCATTTTAAGCAATCAATATAATGATAGCCACATGATAACTCTCGAATCTGTCTTATATTTTTGTGCTCTAGGTCCAAGACACCCCTCGGTCTTGAACTTGATTCAACAACGTAGTAGGAACTACGTAGTAGGAACCATATTGTAATTGGTGGTATTATTATTATTATTAGGGGTCCTACGTAGTAGGAACTCTATTGTAATTGGTGGTATTATTATTATTATTTTCTCGTACTATTCTTTTCCTTGGTTTGGTCAAATAGCTCAAAAAGTCCTTCACCAAAAATGCTATAAATTACCATGTCCAAACTAGAGACCATGAGTAACTATGCCAGAAAGAATTACTATGATTCGTCCATAGGTGGCGCTACAGTAACCGATTCAAAACGGAAATTTCAAAATGCTGCCATTTCCACCCCGTTTGATGAAACTTTATGAAACCAGGTATCCTTGTATATTTCCTCATGGGGAACAAATTTGCCTCAAGAACCCATAAAGTCCGCCATGATGGATTTTTCTGCAGGTGGAAAATTTTGCTAAAGTTATAAAACTTTACTTAAAATCTAGCGTAGGTCCGATAGGTCTGAAATGGCTCATGTACATGTAGGATGCATGTCCTCTCATAGGGTGTTAACAGCTAAGAGATATATTTCAAAATGGCGGGAAGAATGGCATATAAATAGGAAAAAAAATATGCACAATGTTCAAGTGTTTATAACTTGTTGCCACAATAAGCTAGGGACTTGAAGCGGACTGGGCATTAAGAGGACACCACCAAATTGTACCATGTCGGCTCAGGTGTTGATATCTCAAAAAACATGGAAACTACAGGCATTTGAAATCTGACCATTTTGGTGGTAAGCTAATGCTAATGCTAAAATAATGCTTTAAAAATCATCTCATGAACGCTTTATCAGATTCAGGCAGCGGTGCACATGTGTACTCTTGGGAATATTCTCCATCAAGGGGGATAAGGGCAAGTCGTTTCGTAAAATATTGTGTGCTATGTGGCGTTATAAAGTTAGCGCTTTATGCTAATGGTCATTCATATTTCAAAGTCATATTTCTCATGAACCGTAAGTTGAATCGTCTCATGAAAGGGTATGTAGATTCTCCAAGATTATGTCTAAGAAGTGTGTGAAGGACAACATGCTAGGTAAAAAGATGACCGCGATACATGGTAGATGACGCTGTCATTAAATCAGGTCTGGAACCATGGAACCGTTGAACTTAGAAACATGCTTCTTTCGGTATGTGGGTCCTTGTAAGTTAAAGGACATGAGATTGAACCCAGCGTGGGCTAGTTAGCTAGGTACACTTGCACACAGTTTTTGAAGGAACTCGGCAGGTAGGTTGTTCCAAATATCTTGGAGAACTAGCCACAGTTCTTCTGTGGATTTAGGCAGCCTCAAATGTTTCTGTCTCTTCATGTAATCCCAGACAGACTCGATGATGTTGCGATCAGGGCTCTGTGGGGGCCACACCATCACTTCCAGGACTCCTTGTTCTTCTTTACACTGAAGATAGTTCTTAATGACATTGGCTGTATGTTTGGGATCGTTGTCCTGCTGCAGAATAAATTTGGGCCCAATCAGATGCCTCCCTGATGGTATTGCATGATGGATAAGTATCTGCCTGTACTTCTCAGCATTGAGGAGACCAGTAATTCTGACCAAATCCCCAACTCCATTTGCAGAAATGCAGCCCCAAACTTGCAAGGAACCTCCATTATGCTTCACTGTTGCCTGCAGACACTCATTGTTGTACTGCTCTCCAGCCTCCGCCTCCAGACAAACTGCCTTCTGCTACAGCCAAATATTTAACAATATTTTATATAACTCATCAGTCCAGAGAACCTGCTGCCATTTGTCTGCACCCCAGTTCCTGTGTTTTTGTGCATAGCTGAGTAGCTTGGCCTTGTTTCCATGTCTGAGGTATGGCTTTTTGGCCGCAATTCTTCCATGAAGACCACTTCTGACCAGATTTCTCCACACAGTAGATGGGTGTACCTTAGTCCCACTGGTTTTTGGCAATTCTGAGCTGATGGCACTGCTGGGCATCTTTCGATTGCGAAGGGAAGTAAGCATGATGTGTCTTTCATCTGCTGCACTAAGTTTCCTTGGCCGACCACTGCGTCTACGGTCCTCAACGTTGCCCGTTACTTTGTGTTTCTTCAACAGAGCTTGGACAGCACATTTGGAAACCCCTGTCTGCCTTGAAATCTCTGCCTGGGAGAGACCTTGCTGATGCAGTATAACTACCTTATGTCTTGTTGCTGTGCTCAGTCTTGCCATGGTGTATGACTTCTGACACTAAACTGTCTTCAACAACCTCACCTTGGAAGCAGTTTGGCTGTTCCTCACCCAGTTTTAACCCTCCTACACAGCAGTTTCTGTTTCAGTTAATGTTTAACCCAACCCAACCTACATATTACATTTATGATCATTAGCACCTGTTTGGGATAATTGGTTAATCACACACCTGAATATATGCCTACAAAATCCCTGACTTTGTGCAATTGTACGTAGAGAATTGATGCTGGTTTGAAGGCAAAGGGTGGTCACACCAAATATTAATTTGATTTAGATTTTTCTCACTTTGCATTTTGTTAATTGATAACAAATAAACAATTAACATTTCTATTTTTGAAAGCATTCTTATTTTACAGCATTTTTTCACACCTGCCTAAAACTTTTGCACAGTAGCCTACTGTATATCTTTGCATGTTAGTTGATGAATACATGTATATATGCGAACTAATACATACAGAAGGACATAGAATATCTATTAATGCGATGTTAATACTAAATAAACTAAATAAAGAATCTGGCAACCCAAATTCGGTAAACTAAATAATCTGGCAACCCAAATTCGGTCCATCCGCATGCGCACTAGTGCTTGGTAAGCGGTAGACCCCTCAAGCCCCGCCCAGCAAGCTGTCAGCCCGGTTGTTGTTGAATTCACTGCTCACTCGAGACCCCACACTTGTTGGAGAAGCACACCGTCACTGTTTGCTCCTCTCAAGAGAAAAGTAAGTAGTTACAAGACGTTATAGCTGTCGGAGGAAAATGTTAACATTATATTGTGTAGGCCTATTTGTATAACGTTTAGGGTTGCCAATATTCTATCCCAGGAAAACGGGACGGGACGGGAGGGAGGGGAGGGCGGGGGTTGTCAAGAAATAAAATAAATAAAATATTTCCGTTTATTTTAGATTGTTGACGGGGGGGCGGGTGCAAGACATAGTTCTGTCGGGATTTCCGTCAGGATTTGGATCTGGATTTTTGTTGTGTTGATGTTGACTTCAACTCAACCTTTCAACTTCATTGCAATATTATTGTTCTGTATAATGTGTAATAGTGCTGACAGGCTCAGGGGGCGTTGGGGGGGTGTTCCTGTGTGGGGAGGGGAGGTGTTGTGGGTTCTTGTGTGAGGTGACAACAACAGAGTGTTGGGGGGGGGTTGAGCATGACCATGACAAAGTTCCGTTTATTTTAGATTGTTGAGGTGGGTGGGGGGGGGGGGGGGGGGGGGTTTCAAGACATAGCTCTAACACCGACGGGAGCGCCGGCGCTCCCAAAAACACTCGCCTTCTTCAAACTACCGTAACTCCTAGAGCGTTTTGGGCGATCGAAGAAATTCCAACGGTTTCTGAAAGCAGAGAACCTGCGCTTTCCAACATATTGTATTACGATAAACCCCAAAGGGTTGCGCAGAAGAGTTGCGCAAAAAAGTTGTAGGAGTTGAGAAGCAGGAGACAGAGGATCCAGGCTTGTGGCGGTGGTGGTGGTGGTGGGGAGGGGAGGGGTGGTGGGGTCCTGTGGGGGTGTGGTGGAGGAGGGGAGGTGTTGGTGGTGGTGGTGGTGGGGGAGGGGTAGTGGGGTGGTGGAGGTGTTGGGAGGTCCTGTGGGGGGAAGGGAGGTGTTGGGAGATCCAGTGTGTGAGGTGACAACAACAGAGTGTGTTTAGAAGCTGCCTGCTGAACAACAAGTGACAAGCATTATTTAGTTTTTAAATCAATAAAGCCATAACAATTTATGTAAAAAATACTGTTTACTTTATCTCAATTACAAGCTATATAGACAACATATATGGTTACTATTTGCCGTTTACCTCTGTTAGATCACATTTATCAATAAGAGCACTTTAAAACAATGTTTGTCAATTAATAGACATCATTATATTCTCATACCACACCTTGGGCAGCATGGCCAACTCCTATATCCTGCAACCTATACTGCTTGGACTGCTTTGTCCTTCGCCTGGTATTTACCAAGCTTGGCGATGTTAGTAGGACCCCGCATTGCTGCCTGCAGCTATATTTAGGGGTCCTACGTAGTAGGAACCCTTCTGCTGGGGGCCCCTCCAATTGTCCTCGAATAGTGTTTAAATCAAATTACCTTAAATAAGCAATATGTATATTATCACTCTTTTATACAGCATGTAGTCTAAAGTGTTTTTGTAAAGACAGATTAAACCAGCATACCAGCACAACCAGCACAAAAATGAAAACAGGAAATGAAAACAGTCAGTGGACACCTGACCATCACACCTATATGAGCTTGTTGGACATCCCATTCTAAAACCATGAGAATTAATATGGAGTTGGACCCCCCCCTATGACAGCTGCCACTCTTAAGGGAAAGGCTTTCCACAAGATTTTGGAGTGTCTGTGGGAATTTGTGCCCATTCAACCAAAAGAGCATTTGTGAGGTCAGGCACTGATGTTGTACGAGAAGGCCTGGCTCACAATCGGCGTTCTAATTCCTCCTAAAGGTGTTCAATGGGGTTGAGGTCAGGGCTCTGCGCAGGCCAATCGAGTTCCTCCACACCAAACTCGTCTAACCATGTCTTTATGGACCTTGCTTTGTGCACAGCGGCACAGTCATGCTGGAACAGCAAAGGGCCTTCCCCAAACTGTTGCTACAAAGTTGGAAGCGCCCAATTGGCTAAGATGTCTTCATATCCTGTAGCATTAAGCATACCCTTCACTGGAACTAAGGGGCCAAACCCTGAGAAACAGCCCCAGACCATTATCCCTCCTCCACCACCAAACTTTACAGTAGGCACTATGCATTCCGGAAGGTAACGTTCTCCTGGCATCCGCCAAACCCAGATTCGTCCATCAGACTGCCAGATAGTGAAGCGTGATTCATCACTCCAAAGAACATGTTTCCACTGCTCCAGAGTCCAGTTGCAGTGTGCTTTACACCACTCCAACTGACGCTTGGCATTGCACTTGGTGATGTGAGGCTTGTGTGCAGCTGATCAGTCATGGAAACCCATTCCATGAAACTCCCGACGCACAGTTCTTGTGCTGATGGTGCTTCCAGAGGCAGTTTGGTACTCTGTAGTGAGTGATACAGCAGATGATTTTTAAGCGCTACGCGCTTCAGCACTCGTCAACCCCGCTCTGTGAGTTTGCGTGGTCCACCACTTCGTGGCTGAGCTGTTGTTGCTCCTAGGCGCTTCCACTTCACAGTAATAGCACTTACGGTTGACCGGGGAACATCTAGTAGGGCATACATTTCACAAACTGATTTGTGGCAAAGATGGCATCCTATGACAGTGCCGTTCAAAGTCACTGAGCTCTTTATGAACCATTCTGAATTGTAAATGTTTGTCTGTGGAGATTTCATGGCTATGTGCTTGATTTTATACACCTGTTAGCAATGGGTGTGGCTGAAACACCTGAACTCAATAATTAGTTGGGGTGTCCACTGACTTTTGGCCATATAGTGTATGAATGCTCGAAATGTACCATAGCAATATATATTATTACATATGATATATTATATATATATCATATATAATATTATAATATTATATATAATATTATTATTATATATTATATGTTATATACTTGACGTTTCTGGCTCTGCAGTGGTGGAATGAGCTCCCGGCTCATGTCAGGACGGCCGAGTCGCTCGCCAGCTTCCGCAAGAGACTGTTCCACGTTCACCTGGACTCTACATAACCCTCCACCCTCCTCTGATAATCCAAGCACTCACCTGCATGTTTGTATGTCTTAACATTTATTAATGTCACTTAGCATTGTTGTTCGTTCTCAGATGTTGTATCATGCTTAGAATCGCACGCCTGCCCAGCTACTTATGCAGGCAACTTGGCAATTATGAAACTCGTTCTATTCGTCTCGTAAATATGAATGCTCGAAAACAGCTCTATTCTTATCTTCAGGTACCACAGTGATAGCTGCACACCTAATATGTATGATCGATTATATTAAGCTGCACACCTAATAAAATGAATAATCTTGATAGATCATAGGAGAGGCTTAATAAATAGTACTAATAACTTTTTATGGCAGGGATTGGAATTCACCATGCGTTGTGTGTTCTTAACTGCTTAGGGCCCTGCTGACCCCATAATAACACAGTAGACTGTAAACCAAGATTCAAGATTCAAGAACTTTATTTGTCACATAGACATACGGGATATGCAGTGAAATGACCGATGGCAGTACTTTAATTACTGCAGGAAAAATAACAAAAAGTCATCCAAAGTTTGCCTAGACAAACAATTTCCTGAGTAAATACGGAACATTTTGCATACTCGTGTTGTTCCTGCTTGCCAAATCAGGCGATCATGTCTCGCTGCAGGCGTGCCCGCACCTTGTCGGGCAACATTTCTGTTTACCGGGACACTGGCCGTCTTGGTTACAGAACTTGCCGCACACCAACTTGTACCTGGCCGGGCAGCGGCCAGGCTTCGCTGAGATCAGAGACAAGACACAGTTAGTCTCTGAAGCTTGGTTCCATTGACATTAGTCACATAATGCAATCATTTGAGATTGAGTGTCAACAGTTAGTATTAATAATAGTAAACAATCAAACTTTTGTCAACCTTATTTGTTTATCACCTTTTAAAAACTACAATTAAAATAAATCGAAATATATGAAAGGCAAACTTTGAGAACGCACGCACACGTGCACGCACGCACGCATACACACACACACACACACACACACACACACACACACACATATACACACACACTCTTCTACCTTTGTGTTTGTGTCTCTCTCTGACATTCTATTTACAGGAACCTGACCCCTTATTTTCCCATCATTTTTTGGGGTCTAGGTGACCAATACAGACAAAAATGTAGGAAGTTGGTTGATAGCAAGACTTCTCCTCGAACGAGACTTGGTTCAACACAATAACAAACTGACCATCAATTGCAATGCCAAGTAAAGTAACGTTTCTTTCTCAGTACGGATCCTTTCCATAATGTTGTGAGTTAGCCGAGCTGTGCCTGTCAGGGGCAAATCCAAGCACTTTTAGAAGAGGTACAATGACGGGTACAATTCCCGCAAGACTGCATTCCTGCTCAATAATGATTAGTGAACCGATTAAAAAAAAAACAGGCAAAAAAATGATTGCCTGTATTAGTCAATTGGACCCAAAATGATTGTCCAGGTTGAAAAATCCCCAAGTTAGTGTGTGTGTGGGCGAGGGCAGTCGCGGTCTTGAGAGCACAATTCAGCACACGCCCCTGGACCCCGCGGTACAGGACACACTCCTGGTTTTTGCTCTTGAGAAAGAGAAAAACAATCTTATATTAGGCCTCAATGCACACACAGGAATTATTAAGAACTAACTATGTCTACAAACTATGTCAATGGTTCTCAAGGCCTACATTTGAGAGGCTGGGTGACATTAGCATTTCTATTCAAATGACCACTTAAAAAAAAAACATCTGTACGTCAAGCTCGGATCTGTGGAGGGAATTCACCTGGCTTTTTATAACTCCAAAAGCAAAATAAAAAAGTCACAAAGCAAGAAACCTGAACATGTTGGAGAATGTGTGGTAATACTGTATGTCTGCTGGTCATTTTCATATTTTTTGGGAGTGTCCTAACATTTCTTCTTACTGGGTAGACATGGTGACAGAGATAAGATCAATAATCAGCTCAAAGCTTGATTTTAATTTCAGTGTTATGTATTTGGGAAACGTGTCAACTGAGCTGGAAAAGCAGGACAGATATTTAGTACAAAAACTAGCAGGTAGTAAAATCATTAACCAGGAAATGGTTGAGTAAAGAATCTCCAACAATCCTTGAATGGATAGAAATAGTTCAGGAAATGTATATTATGGAACAATGGACTTTTGCTCCTAAACAATTTGAAAAATATTGGAAAAAATGGAAATCGTATCTGAATCTGAAATTATTTCCTCATGTATTTATTTTGTTGGTGTTTTATTTTCTTCTGTATTAAGGCCAACAGAACAGACTTTAGGTTATGAGTAGAGGACTCCTTCCTCCTTTGGAACACCCAAGTTCTGCATGAGTCAAAGTCACGGTTCTTGATATCCAACCTGTGTACAGGGCAGTGCACTGACGTCCACATCCATTGTAGCAACATTTCTCATTGCGAGGGCAGTCGCGGTCTTGAGAGCACAATTCAGCACACGCCCCTGGTCCCGGTCTAGGACACACTGGTTTTTGCTCTTGAGAAAGAGAAAAACAATCTTATATTAGGCCTCAATGCACACACAGGAATTATTAAGAACTAACTATGTCTACAAACTATGTCAATGGTTCTCAAGGCCTACATTTGAGAGGCTGGGTGACATTAGCATTTCTATTCAAATGACCACTTAAAAAAAAACCATCTGTACGTCAAGCTCGGATCTGTGGAGGGAATTCACCTGGCTTTTTATAACTCCAAAAGCAAAATAAAAAAGTCACAAAGCAAGAAACCTGAACATGTTGGAGAATGTGTGGTAATACTGTATGTCTGCTGGTCATTTTCATATTTTTTGGGAGTGTCCTAACATTTCTTCTTACTGGGTAGACATGGTGACAGAGATAAGATCAATAATCAGCTCAAAGCTTGATTTTAATTTCAGTGTTATGTATTTGGGAAACGTGTCAACTGAGCTGGAAAAGCAGGACAGATATTTAGTACAAAAACTAGCAGGTAGTAAAATCATTAACCAGGAAATGGTTGAGTAAAGAATCTCCAACAATCCTTGAATGGATAGAAATAGTTCAGGAAATGTATATTATGGAACAATGGACTTTTGCTCCTAAACAATTTGAAAAATATTGGAAAAAATGGAAATCGTATCTGAATCTGAAATTATTTCCTCATGTATTTATTTTGTTGGTGTTTTATTTTCTTCTGTATTAAGGCCAACAGAACAGACTTTAGGTTATGAGTAGAGGACTCCTTCCTCCTTTGGAACACCCAAGTTCTGCATGAGTCAAAGTCACGGTTCTTGATATCCAACCTGTGTACAGGGCAGTGCACTGATGTCCACATCCATTGTAGCAACATTTCTCATTGCGAGGGCAGTCGCGGTCTTGAGAGCACAATTCAGCACACGCCCCTGGTCCCGCGGTCTAGGACACACTCCTGGTTTTTGCTCTTGAGAAAGAGAAAAACAATCTTATATTAGGCCTCAATGCACACACAGGAATTATTAAGAACTAACTATGTCTACAAACTGTCAATGGTTCTCAAGGCCTACATTTGAGAGGCTGGGTGACATTAGCATTTCTATTCAAAAGTTGATCCGTGAAGCATGGGCAGTTCTAGGGGGGGCAATAGGGGTCAGTGCCCCACATTACTTTACTTTGCATACTGAACTAAACATTTTGAAATATTGAACACTGTATTTGTCTCTTTTGTCCCGGGTCAAATGTGCCCCTCTGACCAAAGGCCTGCAAAATTGGTCTAGAACCACCACCACTGCTGTGAAGGCCTACTTAGGTGTCTTACTGAAAACAGGCACCACACAAACAGCCGTGTAGTCAAACAGGCAGCACTTGTGCTCTCCGGGACAGTCCTGGTCATATGCACACTCTGTCTGCAGGGCCTCCACCTCCACCTGCACGTCCAATATAGACTATAGTTGACAGCAAAACAAATTTTTTACTTACGTTCTCCAAGATTTTCTTTTGATTCTAATGCAGCAGTTACAGCCACATTTAAAAGTGGACAGAGTGCAAAAGCCAACACACTCAGCACCGATGACTTCATGTTCATAGGTCAATGCTCTCAGGTCTTAGTGACACATGACATATAAAGCCTGTGCTGCAGCACCCAGGAGGTCTACCTGGGTGGGCGGCGTCAGGAGCTGCTGGGTCCCTGTGCCAGCCAATTACATCCCCAAAATAAAAAACTAAAATAGTCAAAAGTAAAAACCCCAAACTTGTGTGTAAAATGTGTATCTAAATAATAATAATATAACATAATAATTCGGGCTGTATTCAAGTCCAGTCTTGGTCTCAAGACCAATTTTTGATTGTCTCGGTCTCAGATGAGTTGCTATTGGAAGACGACAATTCTAGTGTAACTATGTTATATGAACATAAAGAAGCTGCCCTCAATGCTCAATCTGGAAAACAATCATTTTGCTGAAATATGCCTTCGGAAATCCTCCTTTTCCATTTTAAGCAATCAATATAATGATAGCCACATGATAACTCTCGAATCTGGCTTATATTTTTGTGCTCTAGGTCCAAGACACCCCTCAGTCTTGAACTTGATTCAACAATTCATTTCATTCACCAAAAAGTTTCATTTCAGAAGGCCTATTGCCTAAAGCAGCCTATTGTATATACTGTATCTAGCACTAGCAGCCTCAAGACCTATGGTCGAGACATGGACACCACCAGGTCACATTCTGATGCCTATTTGTGCCTAAGTGAGATCCTTTCCTAATCAAAAGCCGTGTGCCGATGGATCCATCCATGCCGCACTGAACGCTGCCTACAACTCCGGCCTCGTATCCGGCCACATGGAGGAATATAAAGCGGCGTCCTACAGACTACGGCGAGCGGTGAAGGAGGCTAAGAAGAGGTACAGAGACAGAGTGGAGACGCAGATGGAGCAGCACGAAACCAGACGCCTATGACAGGGGCTATGGACTATCACACACTACCGGGGCAGATCCCCCTCAACTGTGAGTGCCGACACATACCTAGCAGACGATCTGAACTCATTCTATGCTCGGTTCGAGGCGAGCTACAACACCACTAGTGGAACTGTAGCTGAACTGAGCTGAAGTGACTGAGCATGACATAAGAGATAAGATAAGATGGAACTTTATTTATCCCGAAGGACATTCTTGTGCCAGGTTGCTCTAAGGAGGGCTCTGATGAGGGTGAACACCAGGAAAGCTGCTGAAGACCTGTGCTAACCAGCTCGCTCCAGTGTTCACCACAATATTCAACCTCTCCCTGGCTGAGTCCGTGGTCCCAGCCTTTCAACACCATAGTTCCCAGCAGAGTGAGCTGGGTCTGAACACCCCCCGGTGCGCCTGGATCCTGGACTTCCTGACCGCCAGGCCTCAGGTTGTCAGGGTGGGCAGACACACCTCCAGACTCCTCACCCTGAACACAGGATCCCCCCAGGGTTGCATCCAATTCAAGTATTCAAACATTATTTTGCACATTCTGCTGAGCAACACCACTTTTCATTTCACTGCATATCCTGAATGTGTATGTGACAAATAATTCTATTTTATGTTCAAATTGAATACCGTATCTAATCTGAATAACTAAATTGCGATGCACCAGGTGACCAGGGCTGGCAGCATTCCCTCTCTACCTAGTAGGTTTCCACCTTCAGAGTCACAGTGGGCGTGGCGTGGTCAGGTGTGCACATCTCAGGTGTACTGTCCTCGTTATTTCACAGTGGATGTAATGTTATCGTTACCAATTGTTCACGATAAAACAATTTACAGCTAGCTTCGCCCCAATGTCCTAAATACCAAACCCTGAAGGTATGACAGATTATATTACCTTTTGAATTATGTGTGGTCAACAAGTAAAATAAATAAATAAACATTTTCTTTAAAAGCATCAAATCCCAACCCCTATTGTTGTTAATGTTTTTTAGATTATGGGCACTATGATTCTTCAACTCCATTATGGACACTGTGGAAGCTGTCTGAACTCAACATTTTCCTATTAATCAGATGTCAGATGTCCCTCACACTAATTAAATAATTGCAAATATATAAATGACATAAAATCGCACACTTTTGCTCTACTAAAGCCTGAAATGGGCACTTTTTGTGACAGCAACCTCGTCATTTTTATCAAAGATACACATCCATGCTAAGTACTATTAATAAAGAGCATTTTTGCATTAACAACATCTAACATCGATACAACTTTGTATGAGCCATAGAACTGCAACTGATCGATACTAATGAGCTCTCTGTAAAGGCAGAGCATAGACATTTTAATCATTCACAATCTAATATGGTCATATTGCACACCCCTAAAACAGATATTTGCGTACAACATCCAGTGAGCTAACACACACTTTTGCACTTTTCAGACACTTTTTGCCGATTCCCACATCATACACACAAGCAGAGATGGGCAGTATTTCTATTACTTGTATTTGAAATACGTATTTCAATTACTTTTGAGTATTTTGTAACTTGTATTTGATAGGGCCAATAAAAAATCTAATGTAATTTGTAACATTATACTTTAGAGTGGAGTAATTTTGTATTTAAAATACTCAAAATACTTTCTCCACGAATCAAAAAACAGTTCACGAGTTCAGTCTTCAGATCTTCAACTGACTTTTCAGAAATATTTGAAAAGTTAGTTGTTCTTAAAGGCTAAAACTAAACTGGCTACTCAGTGGTTGGGTCTCAAGAACCAAAATGGAAGGATTATTATGTGATAAAGATGTCAGTGTGAACCTGTATGAGACACTTAACACTGTAATATAGAACTATGTGGCCTACCATGCCACTGGCCAATGTAAGAGAGAAATAAGTAGGCTACCATGCCACTGGCCAAGGTACAGTAAAAGAGAAGTAGGCTACTCACTTGTTAAGTTACCTGTTCACTTTTGTATTGATTTACTATTTACCTTTTATTTTTATTCATTTTTCTCTGCAGAACTTGATGTACAGTAATTTATTTAGGCTCTTTACCTGTGTACAACTGGTTTTAATTCTATATTTTGCTTTTATAGTATACATAGGCCTAATGTGTGATGCTATTCATATTTGATGAATATTTTCTTGTTGATACAAAGCCAAAGTTTATGGGCTGTTAAGTTCCATTAATAAAAAATATATATATACATAATCAATCAAGTTGTTGTCTTTTAATAGCTTTAAAGATCCCGAAGGAAATTCTTGTGCCAGGTTGCATAGCAATAGAATCAAACAATAGAGAAATAAACAGTAGAATAATAAAAAATAATATAACAGACAAATTTACAGTAAGTCGAAGTCCTAGGATAAGTATAAAATTATAGGTAAGATAAGATATTCAGTCAGCAAAATCAATTTGGCAAGTGTAATAAAAGGGTAATAATAATAATAATAATAATAATAATAATAATAATAATAATGGTAAGAGGAAGTATTGCATATGATATAAAGAATATTAAGAATATTGCACATAGTGATGAAAGCTAATGTGGCATGGTAATATTGCAAGGATAAGGATAATATTGAGAAAAAGTATTGCACATGATGATGAGAGGTAATATTGCAAGGTAATATTGAGAGGTAACATGCTATTAATAATATAGCACATGATATTGAAAGTATTGCGCAGGACGTTGGGCAGACGTGTCCATCTTATCCTCCTTTCCGTTCTCGTGTGTTGTCGAGTCAAGGTGAGGCCCCTGGATGTCGCCCAGCGGGGGGGGGGTGGGGGTGGGGGCGTGTTTGTCACACAAGCGACCGAGACTGCGGCTTTGCATGTAATTGGATTCTAAACGGAGAGCTCTTGTCCGTCTCGTCGGACAAGAGCTCTCGGATTGCTCTGTCTGTCTCACTCAATAGCATATAATTGGGATGCGGGTAAAACACGCACGCAGGCAATCTGCTTGCGTCTATTAATGGGTCGGCACAATAGAAAATTAGAATGGATTTACTGTCATCAATGTAACACTTGGGGTTTTTTTTTTTTTTTTTAAGAAACTGCTGTTGGTGATTGGGAAGTGCAGGCTAGCAAACACCGCCGCCTCCATCGTGGAACATTGTGTGTATTGTATCTCAATACAATCATTGGATGATGTGGCAGTGATGGCTGAAACCATGCACTTTTAGAAATGACATTTAACCCCGGGCGTGTAGTACCCCGCTGTGGCCGCTAGATGGCTGTCTCCTCATCAACAACAACGTGATGTCTATCAATATCATTTTGTTATGTATGTGTTTTCCTTTACCCCCCCCCCCCCCCCCCAAGTGTGATCTCTCATTCAGCCATAGGCCAATATTGCAACAAAGGCTTACATATCAAGCTATGCAAAGTCAGTATGTAAATGTGTTCTGTTTGGCGGTGTTGTGATTGGCAGGTAACCCCAAACCCCCTCAAACAGAGAGAATCATGCGGGCTGTTACACAGAGTGCACTGAGAAGTAATATTACCCTCAGCGAATGAAAAGGCCGGGGCGAATTTACATGTTCCCAAGAATGCTGTGGCCCAGCTTGCCTTTGATCGGCGGGCTCTCCCGGTAACAGCATGCTAGCAGCTGGATCGTGTTATAGGTTTCTATAGTTATATGGTTAGCTTCATCATCTACGTCTAAGTTCCTGCTTCCGTGCGTATTGGTCGACCCCGATGAGGCTTCCTGCATGATGGTGTGTGTATGGCATTAAGGCACACCCACACCTTTTTACATGTTTATTTTGACAATTCCCGTTCGTTATACTTCCAAAAACTGTCTGTAAGCCAACGGGCGATATATACGAGCAGAGGCATTACTGTAGTCAGTGCACACCGCGTTCCCGGCGCAGCCGTGTTGCCATAGTTTTCCCCCTGCACCTTCTGGCAAACTCCTTATTTCTGCTGCATGACTAAAGCACCACCACAACCCCCACCCCCTCTCCTCCTACACCCACTCCTCATCTCCTTCTCATTCTGCAAGGAAAGGAAGGGGGTTCTCCTGTCCTTGGGAACGCAATCATGGAAGAGCTGGATCTTCTGCTATGCAGCTCGGCCAGTTAGATGTTTTTAGTGGGTTTCTTTTTTTTTTTTGCTGCTGCATGTCCTTGAGATGATGGAAGCAGAGATCTGTATCAGTTCCTGTTGTGAGGGGTGAATACCGGAATGGGTGAATGAAAGAGCTGAGGTGAAAGGGTTGGGGGAGGGGGATGTAGGGGGGATCTGATTGGTCGACTGTAAAAAATGGAAATTCAGTGTTTTAATGCAAGATGTTTCCACACCCGGCTGCTGCTACTGCTGCTGCTGCTGCTGCTGATGGGGCTGGGGCTGGGGGTGGGGAGAAAGGAACATGTTTAAGACAATGTTGGGCAGAGTTAAGACAATGGAGGCTCCGTTGATTGGAGATGCTTATCCGGTAATGAGGTAATCACGGCCGCCTTGCAGAGCGTCCCACGCGCCGGTCCGTTGTTGTGACCAGAAGGAGACCGTGATGCAGATAGGTGCGGGAAGGGGAACAATAGACCCAGCGCTATGTCATCTCACTAACATCCATGGTGCCCGAAAAAAAAGTACAGTGGATTGTACCAATGAATATAGACGACACATTGGCATACAATTTAGGCATCTTTTTGTGGTCCCGCGCCACTGGTACTTTCACTGCAATAGCGTGTTTCCGTTGTCTGGACAGGTGGAACAAAAATGCGACATGGAAAAACGCAGTCCTCAATGCACTACATGCACATGCACCCTAACCCTGAGAATGCACCTGCACTATGAGGACGACATTATTCTGCCTGCATGTATACAGTGTACACGCTAAGAGATGAACCAAATACGGCACCTTCCAAAGCACAATTTATACACAGGGTATTAACATGAACTACATTAATCACTACATTAAACCATATGAACTTATGACTTCATCTGAATACGATTAGCGTGCGTATGAGCAGTGAGACGCCCCTCCCCAGCAACATTAATCTCTTGGCTCATGACGTTCGGGTGATAAATGACCATAATTCCAGCCCCCCTCCACCTCCATATTGTTCTTAGGGAGGGGCCGACCACCACAGACCCAAATAAGTGAGGATGGTCACCCGCCCACCACCCCCCCCCCCGCCCCCACCTGACCTCTAAGCCCCGCCCACTGGCCATCTTCCCCAGTTAATCATGCATTACACTCCGCATTACCCTGCCTTTGACCTTTCTATGCTAAACTCAATTGCCATATCATCCGCACCTTAATGTCCCTGCTCCTAGTTATCTTCCCCGAGACAGAATCAGATTTTGTGTCCTACTTAACCCCTCACCCACCTCCCCCGTACCCTATCCCTCCAGCCCTCCAGGCAGCCTTAAATGACTGCAGGAGAGGGGAGCATTGAGCAGGTTTCAGAAGAGGCTTGTGGTTGGGGGGTCTGGGCTTCGCATGGCTCCCGGTAGCAGTCATCCAAAGTGGGGCTACGTCGCATCGTACTCCTCCTGGAGAAGCCAGAAAAAAGGGGTTTGATGGGCAGGATGTTGAGTACAGGTGAATGGATCCACCGACACATCACGTGTGTAAAATCGCTTGTACTTTTTTAGCGATAACTACCTGACACCCCAGAACTACTACTACTCACACACATACACACAAGGTAAAAACAAACAACAACATGGCTACTTCATCCCACCGCTAGCATGAGCAATGGCGGCGGCTAGCGCGAGCATGATATTCACCAATGCAGGATAATGCTAACGCGGCTAATGATGGAGCGTGGCCAGGAGCCCTCCGTCATCCCATTGTCTCTGATGGCTGGAGGAGCAGGGGCCCGCGGCCCCCTGGGAAATCTGTAATGCATTCAGCCCAGTCCTTGGGAGTAAAATAGACATTTTAATCATTCACAATCTAATATGGTCATATTGCACACCCCTAAAACAGATATTTGGCGTACAACATCCAGTGAGCTAACACACACTTTTGCACTTTTCAGACACTTTTTGCCGATTCCCACATCATACACACAAGCAGAGATGGGCAGTATTTCTATTACTTGTATTTGAAATACGTATTTCAATTACTTTTGAGTATTTTGTAATTTGTATTTGATAGGGCCGATAAAAAATCTAACGTAATTTGTAACAAAATACTTTAGAGTGGAGTAATTTTGTATTTAAAATACTCAAAATACTTTCTCCACGAATCAAAAAACAGTTCACGAGTTCAGTCTTCAGATCTTCAACTAACTTTTCAGAAATATTTGAAAAGTTAGTTGTTCTTAAAGGCAACTAAACTGGCTACTCAGTGGTTGGGTCTCAAGAACCAAAATGGAAGGATTATTATGTCATAAAGATGTCAGTGTGAACCTGTATGAGACACTTAACACTGTAATATAGAACTATGTGGCCTACCATGCCACTGGCCAATGTAAGAGAGAAATAAGTAGGCTACCATGCCACTGGCCAAGGTACAGTAAAAGAGAAGTAGGCTACTCACTTGTTAAGTTACCTGTTCACTTTTGTATTGATTTACTATTTACCTTTTATTTTTATTCATTTTTCTGTGCAGAACTTGATGTACAGTAATTTATTTAGGCTCTTTACCTGTGTACAACTGGTTTTAATTCTATATTTTGCTTTTATAGTATACATAGGCCTAATGTGTGATGCTATTCATATTTGATGAATATTTTCTTGTTGATACAAAGCCAAAGTTTATGGGCTGTTAAGTTCCATTAATAAAAAATATATATATACATAATCAATCAAGTTGTTGTCTTTTAATAGCTTTAAAGATCCCGAAGGAAATTCTTGTGCCAGGTTGCATAGCAATAGAATCAAACAATAGAGAAATAAACAGTAGAATAATAAAAAATAATATAACAGACAAATTTACAGTAAGTCGAAGTCCTAGGATAAGTATAAAATTATAGGTAAGATAAGATATTCAGTCAGCAAAATCAATTTGGCAAGTGTAATAAAAGGGTAATAATAATAATAATAATAATAATAATAATAATAATGGTAAGAGGAAGTATTGCATATGATATAAAGAATATTAAGAATATTGCACATAGTGATGAAAGCTAATGTGGCATGGTAATATTGCAAGGATAAGGATAATATTGAGAAAAAGTATTGCACATGATGATGAGAGGTAATATTGCAAGGTAATATTGAGAGGTAACATGCTATTAATAATATAGCACATGATATTGAAAGTATTGCGCAGGACGTTGGGCAGACGTGTCCATCTTATCCTCCTTTCCGTTCTCGTGTGTTGTCGAGTCAAGGTGAGGCCCCTGGATGTCGCCCAGCGGGGGGGGGGGGGGGGGGGGGGCGTGTTTGTTCACACAAGCGACGAGACTGCGGCTTTGCATGTAATTGGATTCTAAACGGAGAGCAACTCTTGTCCGTCCTCGTCGGACAAGAGCTCCTCGGAATTGCTCGCTGTCTGCTCACTCACTCCAATAGCAATATAATTGGGATGGCGGGGTAAAACACACGCACAGTGCCAATCTCGCTCCTCCGACGAGACGCGTACCACCACACAGCCACAACGCGTTGGCCGTCATATTAATGGGTACGGCACAATAGAAAAATTAGAATGGATTTACATGTCATCAATGTTAACACTTGGGGGTTTTTTTTGTTTTTTTATTAAGAAACTGCTGTTGGTGATTGGGAAGTCGCAAGGCTAGCAAACACCCGGCCGCCTCCATCAGTGGAACATTGTGTGGTATTGATACTACAATACAATCATTAGTGATGATGTGGCAGTGATGCGCTGAAAGCCATGCACTTTTTAGAAATGACATTTAAACGCCGGGCGTGTAGTACCCGCGGCTGATGGCGCGCTAGAATGGCTGTCTCCTCATCAACAACAACGTGCATGTCTTATCAAATATACATTTTGTTATGTATGTTTTTTCCTTTACCCCCCCCCCCCCCCGCCCCAAGTGTGATCTCTCATTCAGCCATAGGCCAATATTGCAACAAAGGCTTACATATCAAGCTATGCAAAGTCAGTATGTAAATGTGTTCTGTTTGGCGGTGTTGTGATTGGCAGGTAACCCCAAACCCCCTCAAACAGAGAGAATCATGCGGGCTGTTACACAGAGTGCACTGAGAAGTAATATTACCCTCAGGAATGAAAAAGGCCGTGCGAATTTACATGTCCAAGATGCTGTGGCCCACTGCTTTGCATACGGCGAGCTCTCCGGTCAACAGCATGCTAGCAGCTGGTCGTTATAGTTTCTATAGTTATATGGTTAGCTTCATCATCTACGTCTAAGTTCTGCTTCCGATGCATGTACAGTCGACTCTGATGAGGCTTTCCTGCAGATGTGTGTGTATGCATAAGCACACCCACACCTTTTTACATGTGATGTTTATTTACAATTCCCGTTCGTATACTTCCAAAAACTGTCGTTGTATATACCGAGCAGAGGCATACTGTAGTCAAGTGCACACCGTTCCCGGCGCAGCCTTGTGCCATATTTCCCCTGCACCTTCTGCAAACTCCTTATTTCTGCTGCATGACTAAAGCACCACCACAACCCCCACCCCCTCTCCTCCTACACCCACTCCTCATCTCCTTCTCATTCTGCAAGGAAAGGAAGGGGGTTCTCCTGTCCTTGGGAACGCAATCATGGAAGAGCTGGATCTTCTGCTATGCAGCTCGGCCAGTTAGATGTTTTTAGTGGGTTTTTTTTTTTTTTTGCTGCTGCATGTCCTTGAGATGATGGAAGCAGAGATCTGTATCAGTTCCTGTTGTGAGGGGTGAATACCGGAATGGGTGAATGAAAGAGCTGAGGTGAAAGGGTGGGGGGAGGGGGGATGTAGGGGGGGATTCTGATTGGTCGACTATAAAAATGGAAATTCAGTGTTTTAATGCAAGATGTTTCCACACCCGGCTGCTTGCTGCTGCTGCTGCTGCTGCTGATGGGGCTGGGGCTGGGGGTGGGGAGAAAGGAACATGTTTTAAGACGATGTTGGGCAGAGTTAAGACAATGGAGGCTCCCGTTGATTGGAGATGCTTATCCGTAATGAGGTAATCACGGCCGCTTCAGAGCGTCCACGCGCCGTCCGTGTTGTGACAGAAGGAGACACGTGATGCAGATAGGGCGGGAAGGGGAACAATAGCCCAGCGATATGATCATCATCACATCACATCATGGTGCCCGAAAAAAAGTACAGTGGATGTACCAATGAAATAACGACACATTAGCATATATTAGCATCTTTTTGTGGTCCCGCGCCACTGTACTGCACTGCAAAGCGTTCACGTTGTCTGGAACAGGATGGAACAAAAATGGCGAATGAAAACGCAGTCCTCAATGCACTACACTGCACACTGCACCCTAACCCTAGAATGCACCTGCACTATGAGGACGACATTATTTGCCTGCATGTATACAGTGTACACGCTAAGAGATGAACAAATACGGCACTTCAAGCACAATTTAATACACAGGGTATTTAAATGAACACATTAAATCACTACATTAAAACCATATGAAATTATGACTTCATCTGAATACGATTAGCGTGCGTATGAGCAGTGAGAAGCCCCTCCCCCAGCAACATTAATCTCTTGGCTCATGACGTTCGGTGATAAATGACCATAATTCCAGCCCCCCTCCACCTCCATATTGTTCTTAGGGAGGGCCGACCACCACAGACCCAAAATAAGTGAGGATGGTCACCCGCCCACACCCCACCCCCCCCCCCCCGCCCCCACCTGACCTCTAAGCCCCGCCCACTGGCCATCTTCCCCAGTTAATCATGCATTACACTCCGCATTACCCTGCCTTTGACCTTTCTATGCTAAACTCAATTGCCATATCATCCGCACCTTAATGTCCCTGCTCCTAGTTATCTTCCCCGAGACAGAATCAGATTTTGTGTCCTACTTAACCCCTCACCCACCTCCCCCGTACCCTATCCCTCCAGCCCTCCAGGCAGCCTTAAATGACTGCAGGAGAGGGGAGCATTGAGCAGGTTTCAGAAGAGGCTTGTGGTTGGGGGGTCTGGGCTTCGCATGGCTCCCGGTAGCAGTCATCCAAAGTGGGGCTACGTCGCATCGTACTCCTCCTGGAGAAGCCAGAAAAAAGGGGTTTGATGGGCAGGATGTTGAGTACAGGTGAATGGATCCACCGACACATCACGTGTGTAAAATCGCTTGTACTTTTTTAGCGATAACTACCTGACACCCCAGAACTACTTACTACTCACACACATACACACAAGGTAAAAAACAAACAAACAAACATGGCTACTTCATCCCACCGCTAGCATGAGCAATGGCGGCGGCTAGCGCGAGGCATGATATTCACAATGCAGGAATAATGCTAACGCGGCTAATGATGGAGCGTGGCCAGAAAGCCCCTCCGTCATCCCATTGTCTCTGATGGCTGGAGGAGCAGGGGCCCCGCGGCCCCCTGGGAAATCTGTAATGCATTCAGCCCAGTCCTTGGGAGTAAAATGAAAACAAATGTGTTGTAATAAAGGAGGGAAGATGAAGCGATTCCGTGATGACGCTCTCCACCGGCACTATAAATCAAAATAAAAGTGGAGCAGGTCATATGTGGCCGCACCCTACACCGCCCTCCCCTCCACCCACCCCCACCCCTCCTGCATACAGATATGGAGGGGAGAGAAGATGAAAAATATGGGGGGGGGTGGGGGTAGTGGGGAGTGTCGCTATATGGAAACCATATGAAAACGAGCCTCCATCTCATCTTTTTTAGTGCCACCGCCACCAATATAAAAAAGAAAAAAAAATGTCACGTGACGGCCTGATATGAAAATATGGCCATCAGGTCGGTTGGTTAAATCTACACTAGCAGTAGCACAAAAGTCTTCCGGCTTATTGTCGATGAAAGGGGCTCTATATTCTGTGCTGCATTGAATATTACATGTCTACGTATCAGAGTGTTCGTATTTCTTTTTGAGTCTATCCTGCCAGTGGTTGTTTTTGATGCCATTCATATGAAGTTTGGTGTATTTGTCTTACTTCGTCTGTGGTTAAATGATTCAAATGTAGGCGAGCACCAGGCCTACATGGGAGAATAAAAGAGAATAATTTGTCTAGTCCCGCCAGTTCCCTCTAGGGGTTGCTGTGGTCCAGAGGAACTGGACCCCTCATGGCTGTCCATCGACATGCTCCTTATTTAGGTAGGCAATAAATAAATACATTCGTTTTTTGTTGTGAAAACCACAATGTGATTGGCCTTCTTTCGCATTGGCATCTAGTTTGGGGAATTCTAAATTGCAGTCCACTCTCACAACCCTATGATTTTGAAGATGGGATCGCAGACTTTCTCTTTCTCTGACAACATGTCAGCTTATTACACACATAAAGAACAGTAAACAGAGGGAGCAATACATAATTGATACCTAATAAGTCGACGGAGAGCACACCAGATTTTTTTTCTATTTTCAGGCCACAAGATGAGAAAGGAAGCATCTCGAGTTGTTTATTTTCTACCTTCCCTTCTTTCTTTTCATGTCCTTCTCATTTTACGAGCCATGAGTCAACACTGCACACGTAAATGATATTTTGACACAGAGAGCCATGAATAATGCATTTGAATTTACTTTTATGCCGGAGTTAGACCCCGTCCCCACCCCCACCACTCTCTCTGCACCCTTTTCTCTTACCTCATTCCTTCTTCTGCTATCCACCCACAACGCCCCCACCCAACACAGCCTCCCACACACACACACACACACACACACACACACACACACACACACACACACACACACACACACACACACACACACACACACACACACACACACACACACACACACACACACACCTCTGTACCTCCCCCCTTCCATCTCCATGTCTTTTATATGTCACCTCTCTTCTCTCTCTCTCCACCCTACACCACCACCACCACTTCTATCAGACATACTCCTCATTGTCTTCTCGAGGGGAGACTCCATCTGTCTTTCTGTCTCTCATCCCAGCTCCCCACCTCCTCTAGTCATCTTCTCCTCCTCCTCTTCTTCTATGGTTTCCCCCCTGATCTCCTCCTCCTTCACCACCTCCACCTGCCTCGCCCTCTTAGCCCATGGCTAGGCAGGTGGAGGGGATGGAGGCCGTGGCTGGTGGGGTGGGGGCTATTGTCAGGAATGAGATGCAATCCCCCTCATCTTCATCCTCTCCCCCCCCCCCCCAACTCCACCTCATCATCCTCGCCCTCTTCTTCCTCCCCCTTCCTCCAACTCCTCCTCCTCTTCCACCTCCTCATCCTCCTCCCCTCTCCCCTCTCATCCTCCTCTTATTGTTCTTCCAAATCCTCCTCCTAAGGATAAGGAGGAGGGGAGGTCATCATTATCCCCCCCTGCCCTCCGTCTTCTCATTCCACTCAGATACCCGGTTCCCTGTTCCCGCTCAGATACGCCGGTTCCGTGTTCCTGCTCTGATGCCCGGTTCCCTGTTCTTGCTCTGATACCCGGTTCGCTGTTCCCACACAGATACCCGGTTCCCTGTTCCCGCTTAGATACCTGGCTCCCTGTTCTTGCTCTGTTACCCGGCTCCCTGTTCTTGCTCTGATAACCGGTTCCCCGTTCTTGCTCTGATACCCGGTTCCCTGTTCTTGCTCTGATACCCGGTTCCCTGTTCCCGCTCTGATACCCGAGTCCCTGTTCAAGCTCAGATACCCGGTTCCCGCTCTGATACCCAGTTCCCTGTTCCCGCTCAGATACCCGGTCTGACTGACACATCTTCATGATCAAGGGGTGTAGGATGACGAAGGGTGGGGGGAGGGAGATGTTCCCCCAACCAGCTTCTGAGAGTAGCGGAGAAGCTGGCGTTTTGAGCACAGTAGGGAGGACCACCGTGTGAAGAGGAGACACTTATCTGATGTCAGGGAAGGAATGTGGTTTGAGGCGTCCTGACGTCTTTTCATTTTCTCTTTTTTTTTGTAATGTTGACATTGTGTCTTTTGTCGCTTTGTTGAAGAAAGAACAATAAAACGCACATTCTTCTCTGTAACTGTAACTTGACGTGATCCACCGAGGTTCTTTAATTCTGCGTGGAAAAATGTAATGAATTCTTCATTTGAAAAAAAAAATCAATCGTCCATTGAAATATCCTAATCGATTGCGTGAAACAACAGTCACTCCACTCCCCTCCCCCCACAACCAATAATGTTTTCAGATGAACATGATCAATATGATGATGTTGCGGCCGCTTCCTTCTGATGAGACAAATATGAGAGCGGGTGATGTTGAATTAAATGGTAAATTGCAGCATGCCCATAATCGTTCTCATAAACATCAACCACATATTGATCCTTGTCTTATCCCTCGTCTTCATCAGTGTGCTCTTTGAGGCCCATAGGCGAGGTGTGACAACATGTGAACTGTTTGAACTGCAAGTGTTTGTCATGTCGTGTTGTTGACACTGTGCTGTAACACGCTGTGTGTGTCTGTGTGTGACGTTGGCCCCCCCGGTGTATTTACATCGTTGTACGGCCCTACTGCTATGGCGCTGTAGTTATAGCATTAGGGCTGATGGGACTTGTAGTTCCCCCCGCAGATATACTTATATATACTTATATATAATACTTATATAATAAAGGAAATGATGCGCGTGGAGTGGAAAATGGAGGGTTGGGTGGGGGGGTTTGGAACAATAGTCGCCCTGTTGTTGTAATATTTTTGAGATTTAAGGAGCGTTTAACATGAAAGTGACGGCTCATAATCAGAATCAAACCAGCTCAAATGAAATGTATACATCCAATCAACATCTGTGGATACTCGCCGCTCTGATTGTTCTCTTCTCTAAGTCGCTCGGGATAAAAGCATCCGCTGGCTGACTTGGCAGCAATCAAAGGGAAACATGACAACATGACATCTCCACGACGGCCATTTTAAAGCTGTAGCATTAGCGTGCTGACCGTCGGTTCCAGGTTTTTTTTTTACCAATACACTTCCCAATGCACGTCTGCTAAACATTCAGTCGTGTTGTGTTGGTCCCGGGGTGCAAATCGTTGGTTTTCCTTACGTCAGGGAAATGCTCTGCTGATAGCATCCGTGTGGATGAAAGCCACTCTGTCATAGTCCATCATGGCTTCCAGCAGACCTGCTCACTTGTTTTCATTAAAGCCACAGCAGCAGAACTCTCTCTCTCTCTCTCACACACACACACACACACACACACACACACACACACACACACACACACTGTGTGTGTGGTGGCCTAGGGCAGGGTCTCAAATGCGGGGTACACATAGCCCTACGGGTACTTTGAAGGATTGTAGGGGTACTTGGGATGTTGTTGTTCTTTTGATATGTCTTAATACATTGTATTAAATCTAGCATAATTATGTAAGTTTGAATACTTTCACTTTTGTGCACATGCATGAAAGGGGTGCTTGGCTAGCTTGGAGTGGGTCCATTAGTAGAAATAGTTTGAGAACTACTAGGGGGTCCATCACCGCAGGTTCTGGTGTGCATTGTCAAACGCTGACAACTATAGAAAAAATGTTTGATCACGACAATCACAAGCAGCTTCCATCTTTGATTGATTTAGAAGCAAAATCTACTAAATCAAATAAAGTCTACAGCTGTTGTCCAATTATTCCACACTCATCACCCATTCATCATTTCAACATGGCTCTTCAAAGGTCCCATTCTGTTATCTTATGTCTTTTATGCATCCCATAATATATTTTGAGGTGTTTGCATTGTTTTGGATTTGATTCTTGATGTTGGCCTCATTTTTATTCCACCGCCCCCACACACACACACATACACACACACACTCCACACACACATACACATACACACACACATACGCACACACACATATGAACGCACGCACACACACACACACGTGCACACACACACACACACAGACCCAGATCCATTGTGCCACCAGGGATTCAAGTGTGAGCAGATCTTTTTTTTTTTTTGGTCTGCCATCTTCCTCGGCCCGGTACTGGGAGTGGCTCTTCATTCATAATTCACTGGCCTCCCATTACGTTCCATGAAAGCCACTGACCTGAATATACAAAGTGGATCGGGCCCCGCCTTCAAGACACTGCATTGACACCGCGTAACGTGTGTGTGTGTGTGTGTAGGAGGGGCGCGGGGGGACCATCAGTAAGCGCTGCCGTGGGTGCCGGCTCGTCGCAACTCATCATAACTGATTGCTAGTTCAACGTTTGCTTTGCCCATGTGATCAACATGGTGTAGATATCCCCCTGACAGACCTATCGATCTTTAGAGCACCCAGTCATCACCAGCCTTCTATCTTGCAGCGTATGATTCCAGATACATGAGTCATTAATGAGCAGGTGTGCGGCGAGGCATCTTGCTCATGCAACGATGGCACTGGGGTTCGAACTCACAAACTTTTGGCCGAGACTCAAAAACCCTAAACACACGAGACTAGACTGTCCTGTCCTGTCCCCTATGAGTGACTCACTTCACTGTAGACAGGAAAACTAGAAAATATCAAATATGTATCTCTGTGAGTGGGTTTGATGAGTTTTATGATTACAAATGGAACGGTTTCCCAGTTATTATCAGAAGATTATGACCATCAAAGGGAGAGGCGTTATTTAGCGGATCAGCTGAGCTCAGGTCATTAGGGGTCTTATGTGTATGCATATATCTGTAGTGTACACAGTGAATAAACAATGGATTTGAAAGTCAAATGCATGACTTATTGCTATACGGCTCCCTGCTATCCTCCCTGCTGTGACCCAGAAAGTCTATTTTCCCAAAGGTATTTCAAAAAAGTGCAAACACACCCACAATGTTATTTAAAGTGTCTGTGTGTGTGTGTTTGTGTGTGTGTGTGCGCGTGCGCATGCGCCCTGCCACTTGTTCTCACTTATGTGTGTGTGTGTGTGTGCGTGTGCGTGTTCGCATGTGTATTTTGTGGCGGGGTCTTGCAACAATGGAAAATGCAGCACACGGCTAACATTGTGTTTCCTTTTGGCCATACATTTTCCTGAGCTGAAACCCCCTTTCAATAAGCACGCCTTTGTTCTATAATTGGGTTCTAGGGAACAATAGAGAACGCTTACCATAACAAGTAATTAGAACATCGGTACATCACCCAGAATGCACTGCCTTGTAATGAAACCATAAGATGCTGGCGCCAGTCTATTTTAAATGGTAATGGTTCTGCAGTGTGTTACCGTTGTAATAATGTCACCTGACTTTTGCTATAATGTTTTTTTACCAACAGCAAGTCGGGATCGGTCCCTCTCTGCTTAAAACATGACCGGTTGATTGTATAGGCTGTTTAATCTCAGCTGAACACATCATCATACTAAAACATCTTATGTTTTAGTCTAGGGGCTAAAGCCTTAGCTGTGATAGGCCTGTAAAATAGGCCTGTAAGATAGGCCTGTAAGATAGGCCTGTAAGATAGGCCTGTAAGATAGGCCTGTAAGATAGACCTGTAAGATAGGCCTGTAAGATAGGCCCTGGGCTGAATGCATCTCTGGCTTGCTCCTCTCTCGCGTCTCCCCCAGCAACTATCATTCACATCGAGTCTTGCTTAGATAAACAACAATCACCCCATCAACCTCAGCAATCAGAGTAGCAGTCGACCTGAAGCACAGCGGCTGTGTCCAGTGCGTGTATATATTAAGAACCGGTACCAGAGAGCCTCACGTTGCCTGCACCATGCCACATGAGTCATATTTCACTCTGTGAGTCATCGTTCTGCACCGGCGCCATTTTACCACACACCTACGGATTTAGAGAAATGTAGAAACTTTCTGGAAGTCACCCCCACCGACAGCAACGGGAGCGCTGCTGCGGCTGCTCGGATGTGACCGCATTCACGTCTTTCTTTTGCTGTCAAAGTCGGCTCAAAGTAGGCTGACGAAGGAGCGAAAGATTTTATTCACGTTGCTGGTAAACCTTTGAACCTTTTTAGACTGTCCAACGTCCAGCTGCATCGCTGGATCTAAAAAGTTCTCGGTCAAAGTGCCTGCCGAATCTGGCGAGACTTCCAAGTCCTGTGTGAGAAATAAAGCGGGACACCCAATTGCACATTTCCATTTAATTTCTCTTTACGCGCGGATAATGAACTGGAATGAAATGGACCTGATCAACGTATTCAGCGCGTTCATAGTGGCCAACTTCTGCTTTGTCAGAAATGTCAGAAAAAGTTATCCTCTTCAAGAATCCTGTCATGAAACCTTCACATGCGGTATAATCATAATGTAGCATACCACTAGAAGAGTACTGTGAGTAGGCATGACTATAGCATAAAACGTTTAAGGCACGATATAATCTACATCCAGCATTATTTTGTGCTACTTACGCACTTAATACCGCAGCATATACAGTATGTTCAGCGACGGGCAATTATATCAGTGCATATACGAGCACATAAGCCCTTCAACACATAAAACACATAATGTGTCGACGAATTGAAGAACTGACTCACACACACGCACATTCAAAGACACTCAACTCGGGCGTATTCAAGTAAACTTCAGCTGAAGTTATGGTGACTTTTTCTCTTTTTTTTTCTTTTTTAAATGAACGCATCTGTGCCATTATGGGGAAATAATTGTGGCCACTTTTCATCCCCCGCGCAATTAGTCTCTCTTCTGTGTAGTCGCTCGTCGGACAAAGGACGAGAGACGCCGAGACCTTTTATCACTTTCATCATTCCTGTATTTTTTTTTTCAGACAGTTGAATGTCAACAACTTCACCACATGTCCTTCACCGCCTTTTTTTATAATTTTTTTTAATGCTGTGAGTGTTTTATTTTTATTTATTTGAATTTTTTTTCAAATGTGTGCTACGCTGTTCCCCTCGACGTGCTCACAGCCACAGTCCCGACGGCAACCGCATGAAGGTGGAAAGAATCTATTTTTTTCCCAACACATGTCTAGTTGAAGCAATATATGTGTTATAATAGCGAGGATAAAAGACTTGTGTGGGACCCACATTAATGTTGTGTATTATGACTGTATTACAGTACACCCCCCCCCATTTATTATTTGATGTATTTATAATTGAGGTTTATTATCCCATATGTAAAGTTCATTCACAATAGCAACAACTGTAAGGTTAGTGGGTTAACTTAAGGAGAGATCACACAGGCACGTCGGGGCAGCTGAGGGGTTTTAGTTGAAGGACCCACGCTGTCCGCGGAAGACAGACACGCTGTTGTCATGTACGTGTTTTGCATGTGCTGTGTTTTGCAGGAATGACGAGTGAAGAATTTATCTAAACTTTTATGCACACCTGGAAAATCAAGTGTGCAACTTGCAATAAAAACAAATTAGAAGCATATTTATAGAGCACTTTTCCAAAAGAGCAGTCTCTATAAGTAATTAAAAATGAAAATTGAGTGTAAAACCACAAACATACTTGGAAACAATGACACCTTCAACAAAGGATCACACCGTAGGATGTCTCCTGGCAATTTCAAATATTAGGGGATTTATGGGCAAAATATTACCTCAACCAATTCAATCCATGCCTGGCTTAGAATTATTGAAAAATATGAAAGTGTATAAAACAAGTATATACCAGGGGATTTAATCATGTTAGCAATTAAAATGTTTACTTTGAAAGATCTTCTTTTCCAAATTGGAAATGGAGTTTGAGAAGAGCTCTTGAGGTCTGCGTCGAGTATTACCAGAGACACTGACTTTAGTTCAAGAAAATGAGAGAAAAAAAGGCTTCTTTAGTAGTCAATGTTGATCATCTGCAAGCAATTTTAATATGAAGTTGGAGATATATCTGTCGATGATATATGTGATTTCATAATATTACATTTCAAAAAATGTGATTGCACTTTGTTTAACCCTGTCGGGAATCCAGTCATTTGAGAAAGTGAAGAGACCCAGGTCGCTACGGCTGCACTTATAACATCCATTGCAACATTAAGCTGTAGAATAAACAGAATGGATCTCTGCAAAATGGATGAGGTGTGCCTCCATATGCATGGGTGGAGCTGGGCTCACCATTAAAACGACTAAACACTGTCACCGTCGCCTGCTGCACTGGAAATTGGAGCAGAAATATGGTCCGTTTTATTCAACGCAAAGAGTGAAATACATACAGTATATCAAATAACATACGACTAAAACTAATTGAATTGGCTCTTGATTAATGAAGTTCCATTCAATACTCAATCAATATTCTCTCTTATTTATTAGCCCCTGACTTTGGATTGACTTTGGTTTGAATTGCGGTTTTTTTAAATTAATATTTTGGCTGTGTTTTTTCCATCACTGTGTATGGAACGCAGTGTGGAAGCCCCTCCCCCTTGCCGTTTGATTGGTCCCCCTCTCCCCCGACGGCCAATAGACCTGATTCGCTGTGGCATGTATTGTTTTGGAAAATAAATCAGTTGAGCTCCTTCCGCATCACGCTCCCGTGACATCATTTGTTTCCCCTCTTAACTCAATTATTGTCACTTAGTTCATCTATGAGGCAACAATGACCTGTAGCTGCCATGCCATGGGCCCTTCCCTCTCTCTCTCTCTCCATCACCCTCTTTCTCCATCTCTCTGTGTCTCTTTCTCGCACTCCCTCCCCCGCTCTCCATCTCTCTGTTTCTCTCTGTGTCTTTTTCTCGCTCTCCCTCTCTCACTTTTGCTTGCTCTGTCGCTCTGTCTGTATCTGCCTCCATCCCTCTATTTTTCGCTATGTGTGTGTATGTGTGTGTGTGTGTGTCTCTCTCTCTCTCTCTCCCTGTCTCTTTCTCGTGTGTGTGTGTCTCTCTCTCTCTCTCTCTCTCTCCCTGTCTCTTTCTCTGTGTGTGTCTCTCTCTCTCTCTCCCCCCGTCTCTTTCTCTGTGTGTCTCTCTGTCTCTCTCCCTGTCTCTTTCTTTCTGTGTGTGTGTGTGTCCTCTCTCTCCTCTCTCCCTGTCTCTTTCTCTGTGTGTGTGTCTCTCTCTCTCTCTCTCTCTCTCCCTGTCTCTTTCTCTGTGTGTGTGTGTCTCTCTCTCTCTCTCCCTGTCTCTTTCTCTGTGTGTGTCTCTCTCTGTCTCTCTCCCTGTCTCTTTCTCTGTGTGTGTGTGTCTCTCTCTCTCTCTCTCCCTGTCTCTTTCTCTGTGTGTGTCTCTCTCCCCGTCTCTGTCTCTCCCACTGCTGTGTGATTAAAGCGATCGGGAGCATTTAGGTTCCTGTTTGTCAGTGTCTAATAACAACATGCATATTATGCGTGTGGTGTGACACCCTATCCCACCACTCACTGCCTTAACAAGAACAACACATTTGCAGCAACGGCGCCGGTTGTGTTCTTGTAAACGTTGCACATCGGCAAAAATAGACGATGGGTAAATATCCAGTATATTCCATGTACTGTATTCCCTTTTATTTTTCCCTCATACAGCTGAATCACAACACAGATTTCCCCAACTGTCATTTAGGAGTAATCAGCCTCCTAAATGTTATGTGATAATCATAATGTGATAAACAGGAGGTAAGAGCGGTTATCTGGCAACCTGGAAGGTTGCTGGTTCGATCCCCGGGCTCCGCCTAGCTAAGTGTGGAGGTGTCTCTGAGCAAGACGCCACCCTAACCCTAACTGCTCCTGACGTGTTGGTTGTTACCTTGCATGCTGTGTACAACTGTAAAGCGCTTTGGATAAAATCGCTATATAAATGCAATCCATTTACCATTTACCATAATCCTGATGTGTGAAACCAACGCAAGGTGTGGGTGTGTTTAGTCGCCCCGCTGTGTGACTTTGATGACACGGTCTGCTACAACCCTGCGTCGAATTAGCGCCGTGTGTTCACACTGCACCCGGGTGATTCCCGATGTTAAAATGTGTCCGGGTGGTTCGCCATCAAGGCACCGGCAGCATGATGGATATAATTATCAGAAGGGCCGGCGACATCACCTTATGGCCTTTGTCCCGTCTGCATCAGCATTCACGCGGCGACAGCTGAATTGGTCACTCGCTGCTATTTAAGAAGCTGAAAGTCAACCTTATGAATAATTTAGCATTAATCATGTTAAGACGAGCGTTTTCTTTTTTTTCTTTTCCCCGACACAAGTATTAGAAAAGGTCTTTGTTGTGTCAATTACTTGATTAAGTATCATCTAGTATACCGTCATCTGTCGAAACCTGATCTGTGAGGGCTTTTTTTTCTTCCTTCTTTTAAATGGCTTCATATTACAGGCGCAGCAGAGAGCAGGAGGAAGCGGCCATTTTCAATTACATGTCAGCCACATTTGACTGACAGTCGGGGCACAATTTGATCAGGCTTTTACTTTAATTGCTTGCATTTCATTAGTTATAATGATTCATAGGGGAATTTAATCGTTGAGGATTCAGCAACAGCTCCGTGTTGGCTCGGGAACGGTGGAATAGGCCAGCAGTCATTAGAATACATTCAATTACTGTACCAGAGTCTTGTAGCACACAATGAGGCCGGGACTTTGCTTCATTAGTCCACAGCACCGTGGGGGGAAGTGGGGGTGGGGGTGGGGTGTGAATAAAAAATGTTTCTTTGACAAAACTTTACGCTCACACGTCACACTTACTTAAGTTTGAATTTAATTAAGTGGAATGAAAACAGTGTTGATGCTCCTATCAAAACAGAAGGTTTTCACACTGGGCTGTTCATGAGAGTTCGGACTTGACTAGAGAGGGGGAGAGGGAGAGAGGGAGAGAACAACAGCAGGAGGAGAGGAGAGAGTATGACTAAGAAAGGTACAATTAGAAAGATGGAGAGAGGGCTGGGGGGCGGGGTCCTCCATCACGGAGAGCAAGGTGTAGACAGCAGATAAGTGAAGAGGAAAGATGCTGAGACAGAAGGTTTACAGACACTTTCATCAAATAAGGGGGAGGGCAAATTGAAGGCAAGTCAATTTTATTTGTATAGCCCTTAATCACAGCTACAAAGTCTCAAAGGGTTTTACAGGCTATATATTTATGACAACCATAACCCTAGCCCCCCAAAGGGCAAGAAACAACTCCCTTAATTAAGAAGAAACATTGAGAAGGAATGCAGAGCAGAGAATCCCTCCTTCTAGGGATGATTCTGAGTGCAATGGGTGCCATAATGGACATGCATGATAGTACAAGTTACAAGTTAACATTTTAAGGAAATGGAAAATTAGTATTGTCCATGGGGATGAGACACTGGTGATGAGGTACCTATTGACAACAGGGGTCCTGCTAGTCCTGGCTAACAGGTAGATTTAGCTGAGGGACACTCCTAGGAGCCAAATGTGAGAGTAAATTGGTAGGTTTTAAGTGTGAATTCAGCTTCCCTGATTACAGGTATCACATTGTTCCAAAAATATGGCACTCGATAAGGGAACACTTTCCTGCTGATTTCTTTTGGAACTTTTGGAATTGATAGAAGGCCATCGCCTGGAGACGAGAGGGGCCGAGAAGGACAATAGGCAATATTAAGGCCCTTCAGGTAGGACGGTGCTGCTCTGTCTAACCTTTTATATACAAGTAGTATCACCTTAAGTAGCATCACCTTATCTAACCTGGCATTAATTGGAAGCCCGTGGAGGGAGGAGAGACTGTGATGATATGATAATATGGTCAAATCTTCTCGTTCTAGTAAGGACTGGCTGGAGGCTGGAGTTTGGTAAACCGTGCATTGCAGTAATCTACTCTAGATTATATAAATACATGGATGAGCGATTAATACTGTGTAGCAGAGTCTCCTGCCACAATGAAGCCACATAATGTGGCTTCTATGGGGCTCCTCCAAGGACACAGGTGTTAATCCCAAAGGAAATTCTTGTGCCAGAGGTTGCATAGCAATAGAATAATAACAATAGAGAAATAAACAATATAACAATACAAAATAATAACAAATGTACAAATTTACAGTGAATCTAAGCCTGAGAAAAATGAAGACATGACATGAGCAGAGACTTGACATGACGTGGACAGAGCAGATGGTTCACTTGCTAACATGTGTGCTGGTGGCTGACTTAACCTGTGGTGCACTGATTAGCCAATGCACCACATTGTAGCCCCACCCCCCCAGACTCTAACTGGGCCAGGTGGGGCCAATTAAGCCAGCCACCAAACACACACACACACTGATTCTAGCAATGTTTCTAAAAGTGCTGGTAATTTTTTTTACATACTGGAGTCAAGCAGCACCAGCAGCACCTGCGTTGCTCTTTACTCTGGTCACAGCTGCTTCAGCGGAATCGAAAGTCCTTAACCCAGACTGAAACAGTTCAAACAAGTTGTTATTTTAGAAAGGAAATGTTAGAGATGGGATAGCTGCTACATAATTCATGGTCTAGGCCAGGGTTCAGGAATAGAGGTTTTATCACAGTAGTCTTAAAACTAGAGGGAAGTGTTCCAGTAGACCGGAACGCTTTCATAATGTAGAGCATAGCAGGTACAATTCGGAACAGTTCGGAAGAGTTCTTTAAGAACCTTGGTGACTATTGAGAGTGTCCAGGATACAGGTAGTGTGTTTAGATGTGAGTTAGCTTAGCAAGTTCTTCCTGGGAGATTGTGCTGAACTGCAGGACGGTAGATACATGGGGGGATATATGGTGCCGCTCTTGTAGGATGTTCAAGATGAAGAACATCAATTTATTTTCTAATTGACTCAATTTTGTGTTAGAAAAATTCCAAGAAGTTGCTTGCGGGAGGGGGATGCCTGTTACAGAAACGTGTTTGTTGTTTTTGTTGATATTAATGACACTGGAGAAGTAGGCGTTGTTAATGTGGTTGTGTAGTGCCGTGCCAGATGATAGACTTCAACTTGGTCTTTGGTTGAACATCATTTGCATTCTAGTTTTCTGCAGCTTCGTTTGAGGGTGTGGGTGTCTTCATTGAATAATGGTGCTGATCGTTTTGTAGTTTGCTCTTTCACAATAAGTAGTAGTGGAGCCGATGGCTACAGATTAAGCAGTATTGAGACCAGTGTTGGGAAAGTTCACTTTCTAAATGAACTAGTTCAAAGTTCAGTTCACAAATTTTCTAGTTCAGTTCATAGTTCATAATTAAAAATGTTGAACTAAGTTCACAGTTCCAAAAATGAACTAGTTCATAGTTCATTCTTTCAATATGTTGCTGCGAGCTATTATTTTTCAAAATTATTGCCAGAGCCCATACAGAACCACAGACAGCAATTATTTTATCAGTTTTAACACTGAAACTATGCATCAGATTTCATCTTCATATCCAATTTTGAATCCTTATCCAACCAGGGTTTACATTAGCATTGAGGGGACAGCATTTCCCCATTGATGCTTTAACGCTTTAAATGATCATACGACGCCTCCATGCTGCTGTCACCTACATGCTGCTTTTTGTTTTGATGACGCATGCGGCAGTGTGACACTGGTGGCTGGTGTTGCCAGATTGGGTGTTTTTTCGCTACATATTAAGGCCTGTTTACGGTGTGTTTTAGCCGGGTTTTCGCCTGGAAGGCTCTATAGAAATCTGGCACCCTATTGAACGAAGTTAAACTGAGAGAGCGTGCGTTCACAGACACCAGAATGAACGCGTTCACAGTAACGTTCATCAGGCAGTAATACAGTATGTTCAGTTCACGTTCGCCCAAAATATGAACGAGTTCATGAACTATCGTTCAATGAACGCTGGTTGAGACCACAGACCCCCTAATGTCCCAGAGAGGAGCAAGTGACACCACAATACTAATAGGCTTCAGATCAATGTCATTAATGAGCAGGTATAGGGTTAAGGCATTTTCCTCAAGGATGCCTACAGGTAGATTGCGTACATAGGAGGTTTGATCCCGGAACCTTCCGACTGAGAGTCAAAGACCCTTACCATTAACAAAAGGGAGATTACAGGCGATAGGACGATAGATTGAAATTATGCAATTGAACAACAAGAATCAATCAATCAATCAAGAATGAACCAAGAATCAATCAATCAATTTCGGCAGACAATAATTTAATTCTACTTGTTCATGACATTGATACTAATCAATAGATCACTTTTAATCCCCCGAAATGGATGAGTAATGACACTCATTGCCAATATAAAAAATACCAATCATTTACAAGCTACTATATTTTTTAAACCTTTCTTTTCATTAAAGGGATCCCACAGCTTGTCTCTTGATTTGTGACTTCTCTGAACACATTCAGCCTTGCACCAAGCTTCTCGAGTTCAATCTTGTTCTTTGGTAACGTGTCGGGCTCACAATCAAAAACCTCAAATGGATTTTGCCTTTGTTATGGTGGCGCTATGATACAATATTGCATGGGGGCCATTTTGTGCGATGTCATTTCACACCATGCACATTTATTTGTATTTATTTTGGGGGAGGGGAGGGGAGGGGGGGTGAAAACCTTTCAAATGAACACAAATAGAAGGCAGAACCGTCCGCTGGAGACAGGCGTGACCCAGAGCTCCCTGAGAGCGTTTCTCAGACATTGTGCATCTGAAAGACAAAATAAATAATAAACATCACAGCGTGTCCTCATTTATGTCCTCATATTCATCGTTGGATGCGTGGGCGTGCATCTAGCAGATGGACAAACCAATCTAAATTATAATCTGGTTATCCAATAGGAAGAGTGACAGCTCATCACCGATGGGCGGGTAATTTGCATCGGAGCACGCGCATGCGCACATGCAGACACACACACATACACACACACACACACACACGTGAAAACCCCATCACCCCTACCATCGCCTTCAGTTCACTTTCACCAGGAAGACGCCATTATCAGCCGATGACTGAGAGCCAAACAAACGAAAAAAGAACCAAAAGAACAACAATTAAAAATGACTCCAAACATTTCCAGCAGAGAACACTCCTTTGTGTGCCCTTTTGCATTATCATTATCTGGCAGCTTGGAGCGTAAGTGGTGTGAGTGCCATATTGTCCTGGCTAGGTAGACGCTGCTTGACTGGAGGACTGACGTGGGACCGAAGCGATGCACAACCTGAGTTCTGCTTTTTTTTTTTTCGGTGGTCTTTAAAGAAGATTCAAATGGTTCTTTTTTTTAAATCTTTGGTGGGAACATTAAAAATGGAAAACACTTTGTATACTGCTATTCATTTGACCAAAAATCATTCCAGAAACTATTCTGAAAATGTTGTTTTTCATATCACCAACAAAAACATGATTGGAGAGTTTCTTACTGTGGCCGCCTTAGGGGTCACAAATATATTTTTGTAGTAAGTATCCAAAGAAATCTTTCACTTTCCGTGTCACCGTTTCCAGGTTTTTCCGACTTTATGTAATACAGAGACACAATATCTCCCCTGCCATCTGTAGGCATGCCATACCTTTCTATAGCTGAATGGTGGACCGCAGGAAGCTGCCGTCTAATCCCAGAATCCCTCGCATCGAATCATGCAAATTTGGTGTACTTTGAAGCGAATCCAGCTCCTACCATATGCAGAGAGAAAACAACAATCTATTATGCATGCATTGCACCAAGCTTATGGTAATGTTATTTTCCAGTGCTATTCCCATAAAGTCACATTTTATGAGAATGCATGAACATATTTAAAGTTACACTTTGGGTGCTGTTTGTTATCGCTGTACTGTGCTTTTGCCGAATCACACAAGGCAAAGTATGTTAAGCTGTCGGTTTTCGTCGGGTGGTGGGGGGAAAAGATTGTATTGTTTTCTGGATTCATAAAGTTGTTCTCTTTGAAGGAAACAATGGTTTGTTAACTTCCTGTATGTGTTTTAGCCCACCTTCAAAAGGCTTGGTAGTGATTATGATGTAATTGCATGGTGCACTATTAAAATATAAAATAAACAAATGTTTTTGTGCAAAAGAATTAAAAGAATTCCATATACGCCAAAATTCAAAGTGTCAGTGTCAAAGTGTTTTATTTTCACATTGTTCTTCATAACACAGGGCCATTCTGAACAGTGAAATTCAACCTTTTTTATACATTTATATACACACAGGAAAATATGTCACGATGTCACTGGTGGATCCAAATGCAAGACCCAGACTCAGAGTACAGTAACAAAGAATATTTATTTGAAGGGAAATCCGGGGACGGACTGGAGCAGAGCCAGGGGAATGAGCAGGAGATAGGAGCGGGGTGAACCCAGAGGGACTGATGGTGAGTGTGGCAGGTAGATGAGGGACAGGCAGGCAGGCAGGCAGATGAGGGACAGACAGGCAGGGAGAGGAGCGGTATGGCTGGAGACGGGTAGAGATCCTTGGGTAGAGGAGAGACACGGTTAGAACCATGAGGGGAAAACACAGAGCTAGAAAACACTGGAACGTATAGCTAACCACACTGGCTGAATCAATGATCTGGCGATGAGTGGGTGGAAAGCCGGGGTTTTTATCCTGTAGCTGATTGTTGATAGATGGCAGGTGTGAGCGCAGAGCAGGTGCAGCTGATGATGCTGGGGCGGCGCCGGAGTCTGTAGCCACGCCCACCAACACACAGGGAACCCAGAGGCACGGTCGAGACCGTGACAGTACCCCCCCCCTCAACGGGAGCCTCCAGGCGACCCACCCGGCTTGTCAGGATCGGCCCGATGGAAATCCCGGATAAGGGAGACCCAGGAGCGCTCCTCCTGACCGTATCCCTCCCAATCGACCAGAGATTGGTGGCCACTGCCTCGGCGGCGCACGTCCAGCAGCCGCCGGACGGTGTAGGCTGGGTGGTCGTCGATGATCCGGGGGGGTGGAGGGGGAATGGTTGGAGGGCACAAAGGACTGACAGACACGGGTTTGATTTGAGATACGTGGAAGGTGGGATGAATTTTCATGGACCTGGGTAATCTTAGTTTGACAACAGAGGGGTTGATGATGTTAATGATTTCATAAGGACCAATGAAACGGGGGGACAGTTTCTTGCAAGTGGCTTTGAGGGGAATATCTCTCGAGGAGAGCCACACCTTCTGACCTGGTCTGTAATCAGGTGCCGGGATCCGGTGGCGGTCGGCGGTGCGGAGGAGAGCGGAGCGTGTCTCCCTCCAGATCCGACGACACCGGCAAAGGTGAGCCTGGACTGATGGCACCGCAATCTCCTCCTCCAGGGCCAGGAACAAGGGAGGCTGATAGCCCAAGGACGCCTCGAATGGAGATCGCCCCGTGGCTGTACTGGTCAGGGAGTTGTGAGCATACTCCACCCACGGTAGCTGGGAGCTCCAGGAGGTGGGGTTGCGGGCAACAACGCAGCGGAGAGCGGACTCGAGGTCTTGATTAGGCCGTTCCGTCTGGCCGTTAGTCTGGGGATGGAAACCTGAGGACAGACTCACTGCGGCTCCCAGTGCTTGACAGAAAGCCCTCCATACCTGGGAGATTAGCTGCGGCCCCCGATCCGACACGACGTCCGAGGGAATCCCGTGGAGGCGAAGGACATGGATGGTCAGCAGCTCAGCCGTCTCATGGGCTGTGGGAAGTTTGGGGAGGGCAACAAAGTGTACCGCCTTCAAAAAACGGTCAATGGTGATGAGGATGGTGGAGTTACCTTGGGACGGGGGCAACCCGGTGATGAAGTCGAGTGCGATGTGGGACCAAGGGTGACTGGGAACCAGCAGGGGACGAAGCAGACCAGCTGGTGGCCGATGGGAAGCCTTGCCATGAGCACACACGGTGCAGGCAGCGACGAAGGCCCGGGTGTCAGCCTCCATTGCTGGCCACCAAAATTGTCTCTGCGCTCCTTCAACTCGGCGAAGGCCTGACCTGCCTCGGGGGTCCAGGAGAAGGGCACGACGGGAGAAGTGAGTTTAGTCAGGGGAGCGGCTATGCGGCTGTAGTCCCGAATGAAGCGGCGGTAAAAATTGGCGAAGCCCAGGAAGCGCTGCAATTGTTTCAGGGACGTGGGCGTAGGCCACTCCACCACTGCCTGGATCTTGCCTGGATCCGCTCTCACCTGCCCGCTCTCAATGATATAGCCCAGGAAACCCACCGACTGGACATGGAACTCGCACTTCTCCACCTTCACGAACAGTCTGTTCTCCAGCAGACATTGAAGTACCTGGCGGACGTGTTGGACATGCTCCTCGATGTTGCGGGAGAAGATGAGTATATCATCCAGATAGACGAAGACGGACCGGTTGAGGAAGTCCCGAAGCACGTCGTTAACGAGGGCCTGGAAGACGGCTGGGGCGTTGGTGAGTCCGAAGGGCATGACCAGATACTCAAAATGCCCCAGAGGAGTGTTAAACGCCGTCTTCCACTCGTCCCCATCCCGAATCTTCACCAGTGATAGGCGTTCCTGAGGTCCAGTTTCCTGAGGTCCAACTGTGGCATTCAGGAGAGGCTCAAACGCGGAGTTGATCAGGGGCAGGGGGTATGTGTTCTTGACTGTTATATTGTTTAGGCCCCGGAAGTCAATGCATGGGCGCAGGGAGTGGTCCTTCTTGGTGACGAAGAAAAATCCCGCACCTACCGGGGATGAGGAGGAGCGGATGATGCCAGCAGCCAAGGAGTCTTTGATGTACCCCTCCATGGTCTCCCTCTCCGGACGTGATAGATTGTACAGGCGGCTGGATGGTAGGGTGGCTCCCGGGAGGAGGTCTATGGCGCAATCATAGGGGCGATGCGGAGGCAGAGAGAGGGCTTTCTGCTTGCTGAAGACCTCCCCCAGGTCATGGTAGACCGATGGGATGGAGGACAGGTCCGGGAGCTCGGGCACCGATGGCGCTGCCACGGCTTCTGTTGGGGGACTCCAGCTAATTACCTTGCCAGAAGCCCAATCGAGGTGGGGGTTGTGCCGCCTCAGCCATGGATGACCGAGGACGATCGGAGCATTGGGTGAGGATATTATATGGAACCGGATCAGCTCCCGGTGGTTGCCAGAGAGGATGAGGAGCAGGGGTTTTGTCTGGTGGGTGACCCGGGCCAGAAGTCTACCATCCAGCGCATTGGCATCCAGGGGAGTGGCAATAGGTTCCGTGGCGAGGCCGGATTGGGAAGCGAGGTCGGAATCAATGACATTTTCGTCAGCACCAGAGTCCACTAGAGCCACCAGGGGCAGAGTTTCCTGGTCCCAGCACAGGGTGGCTCTAAACTGCATGCGGGGAAATGTAACCTTGGACGTTTGGCTCACCAGCACCCCCACAGCTACTGGTGAGCCCCGCCTTTTGGTCGAACAGAGCAGGTGGCCAAAAGGTGACCGGGTTCCCCGCAGTAGAGGCACGCCCCCGACCGTATTCTGCGCTGCCGTTCCGCAGGTGACAGGTGGGCGCTCCCCAGCTGCATGGGCTCTCCGTCCGGGGAGAGATGTGGAAGGCGGAGCCAGGATGGCGGTGGAAGGGAGGACTCCCGACCTGGAGCGGAACAGATGAGCGGCGTGAGAGGTGGTAGGTGATGGTGGGGGAATCGCCCTTTGCCTGCAGCGCCCCTGCAGACGGTTGTCTAGCCTAATTGCTAGAGAGACCAGCGTCTTGAAATCGGTGGGTTCCTCTCGGACTGCTATTTCGTCCTGTAAAGGTTCGTTGAGGCAGTTTAGGAAGGTGCCTCGTAATGCTGCGTCGTCCCACCCAGCGTCAGCAGCCAACGTCTTAAACTCCACTGAAAACTCGGCTACGCTCCGGACTCCCTGGCGAATATTCGCCAGGCGCTTGGATGCGTCCCCCCAGTGGTCGGGGTGATCAAACACATCCTTAAATTCGGAAATAAAATCGTCGAAGGTAAACCCCGCTATCGGCTGGTGAGAGATGATCGTTTCAGCCCAGGCTAGAGCTCTCCCTCTCAACAGACTGACAACAAAGTGTACCTTCGACTGATCAGTGGGGAGGGTCCGCGGCCACTGATGGAGAATAAATCCAAAAATGTTCCGGATCTGGAGCGTAGGATTCCCAGGTGGGAAGCAACGCCGGAGGTGTAGCCGGGACGGGCTGGTTGAGCAGGGCTGTCGTGGCTGGTGAGGTAAGGTGTGATGTTAACAGGGTTACTTGCTTGGTTAGCTGTGCTAACCAAGCAATCAGACTCCGAGTCTGAGTCTGCTGAGTTCATGTTTGGCCAGATCGTTCTGTCATGAATGTCACTGGTGGACCCAAATGCAAGACCCAGACTCGGAGTACAGTAACAAAGAATATTTATTTGAAGGGAAATCCGGGGACGGACTGGAGCAGAGCCAGGGGAATGAGCAGGAGACGGGAGCGGGATGAAGCCAGAGGGACTGGTGGTGAGCGTGGCAGGCAGATGAGGGACAGACAGGCAGGCAGGCAGGGAGAGGAGTGGTATGGCTGGAGACGGGTCGAGATCCTGGGGTAGAGGAGAGACACGGTTAGAACCATGAGGGAAAAACACAGAGCTAGAAAACACTGGAACGTATAGCTAACCACACTGGCTGAATCAACGATCTGGCGATGAAAGCCGGGGTTTTTATCCTGTAGCTGATTGTTGATAGATGGCAGGTGTGAGCGCAGAGCAGGTGTAGCTGATGACGCTGGGGCGGCACCGGAGTCTGGAGCCATGCCCCCCAACACACAGGGAACCCGGAGGCATGGTCGAGACCGTGACAAAATATACATACTGTATATACACACTTATAGATTAAGAACGGCACAATATACACATAATATACATAATAATGACAAAACATAAAAAAATTAATGGTTGAATCCAGAAGTATTGAATATTGAGTATTATAAATGTAAAAGTAAGTAAGGGCAGATGCACAAGTGAGGGCAGTAGTAGTAGAAATATTGCATATAGCATGTAATAGCAGAAATATACATAAGATAAGAGAATCAGAATATCTATCCAGAGTATTTAAATATACCGTAGGGAATAAGGCATATGTATCCAGAAGTAGAATAGAATAATCAAAATATTATGAATGTTATAAATATAAAGTGATCAATATGATCAATGAGATTGGTGTAGCTGGTTGAGAAGTGTAATGGCATGTGGGAAAAAACTGTTTTTGAGTCTGGCAGTCCGTGCCTGGATGCTCCGGTAACATCTACCAGACGGCAGAAGCGTGAACAGTCCATTGGCTGTGTGGCTGTAGTCCTCAATGATTTTCCGTGCTTTCCTAAGGCATCATGTGTGGTAGATCCTTTGCACGGCTGAAAGATGGCAGCCGATGACGCGGTCCGCTGTCGCCCCCCTCCTCCCCCCCCCCCACACGGTCTCATCATTGTTGGTGATGAGACCCAGGATGGTTGTGTTGTCTCGCCAACTTAAGGATGGTGTTGGAGCCGTGTGTGGCTACACAGTCATACGTGTACAGGGCGTACAGGAGTGGACTGAGTACACAGCCCTGAGGGGCTCCAGTGCCCAGGGTCAGTACAGAGGAGGTGAGACTGCCCATTCTCACCACCTGGGGTCTGCCCGTCAGGAACTCCAGGATCCACATGCAAAGGGAGGTTTTGAACCCCAAGCTTCTGAGCTTGAGAACGAGCTTAGCGGGCACAATTGGGTTGAATGCTGAGCTGTAATCTAGGTTGAATAGCATTCTCACGTATGTGTTTCTGTAATCCAGGTGGGAGAGGGCTGTGTGTACCGTCAGGGCGATGGCGTCGTCCGTAGATCTGTTGGGATGGTATGCAAATTGAAGGGAGTCCAAGGTGTCAGGAAGGGTAGAGCAGATGTGGGTTTTGTCGCTCAAAGCACTTCATGATGATGGAGGTCAGTGCTACAGGGTAGGAGTCATTCTGGCAGGTGAAGGTTTCTTCGGGTACAGGGACAATGATGGTCTATTTGAAGCAGGTGGGGACTGCAGACTGGTACAGGGAAAGGTTGAATATAGAGGTGAATACCTCCACTAGCTGGTCGGTGCACCCTCTGAGGACACGGCCTGGAATGCCTTCTGGCCCTGGAGACTTCCATGGGTTTATTCTTTTAAGAGCTCTCCTCACGTCAGCCGTGGTTTGGGATAGAGTGCAGTCACCCTGGTCCTCAGCTAGCCTTGCTGTAGGAATGGTGTTGCAGTGGTGTTGTAGTGTTCAGGGAATGTTTTAGTACTTCTACTTATACGTTTTAGTAATTCTACAATATTGCTATATTCGCTATATCTACTACATTTAAAAAAAATGCAATTCTCTAACATAAACAAATGTTGTTCTGCAATCAACTTCTAAATAGGTTGTTTTTCAGTTTGACACTTCAGACAACGACAGGAAACCATTAGGGCCAACCAAAACTGGATCATGAATCCTTTTTAGGTTAAAATAATGCGTGTATTGAGGGTAGCATATGGCAAAATGTGTCAAAATCGAGACTTGAGGTCATGATGACAAATAACAAACAGAGTTGGTAGGATGTTCAAAGGAGGGGACTTTTTTGCCTTCACCAAAGTAACATCATTTATCTCACATATTTTCTACTTTCGCAGAAGAATAGGATATGCTAGGTTTCTAAAAACAGCAACCCGGTGTCGTGTCTAGTGCAGTGTTCTTTTAAACCGAAACCCCAACCGTTCCAGACCACAACATACCACAACCAAAGCAATGCTTAATTGCCATATTTCATCATGTAATAAAAACATATTTAGCGAACCACATCACTTTCTCATTCTCTCTCTCTCCTCTCTCTCTCTCTCTCTCCCTCTCTCTCAGGAGGCCTGTGGATTAAGAGGCGGTTGGTGATATTTCCGCGTGTTTAATGAATAATTAGGGTCCACGACATGCCAGGAATAATTTGGGCGGAGGAGGGAACTGGGGGGAGGGGAGTTCAGGGCAAAGTGTAATTGGCGAGGCGCTGCGTGGCCCATGTTTCCCCGAGTGGGAGCCCAGCTTTGTGACTCCACACAGGCTCTTAATGAAGTGACGGACGTCTCTTGATTACCCTGTGTTGTAATACAATGTCATATTTTTGAGCATGCGTACTCCTATATTCCTATATCCCTATACTGCTATTGTTTCCCTGTTAGGAATGTCAATTAACAGTGAACCGTGGAATGCCTTTTAGTCATTCCTACTCTATGACAGGATATAGCAAGAAAATATCATGTAGAAAAATGTAGCTACCTGCTGTCGTATATAATTTGCATACTGAATAAATCCCTTTTAGTGTATTAACCTACTTACTTTGTTTTCTGGGGGCAGGGTGGTTGGTATGGAAATGCTCTCAATCAAAGTGGATGGGGGTTTTTTTTCTTCAAGAATGTGGCTCACCGAATGCAAGTGGCAACATCAGCTGATTCATAACGATCTGGACCAGTGTGTTCTGAAAAGATTGCCAGGTTGTTTGATTCACACTCACACACGCACACACACACACACACACACGTACACACACACACACACACACGTACGTACACACACACACACACACACGTACACACACACACGTACGCACAGGCACAGACGGATGCGGGGGACCTGTTACAGGCTGATGGACGGCGGCTTTGCTTATGAAACCCATGGTAGACGTGGAGGACCTTGGGAAGGATGCAGACTTGCATGTCCCTCAAACCCAGGTCATGACCCCGGGCCTGATTTGCATGGAAGAACATCAACAACACAGGACAAAGGACATATGTTGGTAGATTATCTTCCAAGATTACTTTCACAGATTTAGTTCTGTGCGGCTGCTGATGACGACGAACGGGAGCGAGGTGGTGTTAATATTACCGTTTTACGTTGATTCATTCACATGTTCATTAAAACACAAGCTGTAGAATTATAAATGCTTTTAATGTTGTTCTGCCTTCAGTTTATTTAACAGTGGGAACAAGAGCGGGGAAGAGGGGGAAGGCATCAACGTGCATAATGGAAAATAGACCAAGTGTACTCACAAACTCATAAATACATACATAGAGGACATACATGCAGTATATACATTAGCATAATATGTGCACTCATGTATATGCAGAGAGAGGGGCTGTACCAAACCACACACACACACACACACACACATATAGATCTGATCCATGCAGTCTGTGCCTCATACATCTACTGGACTGGGGGAATACAACCTGTGTTAACCTGCTACTGCTGGAGAAGGACTCACACACACACACGCACGCACGCACACACACACACACACACACAGACACACACATTCATTTGACACACATGTACACAGACACACACACACACTGTCATTCATTCTACACACCTAGACATGTACACACACACACACACACTTGTTTACAGTTACAGAAACACATATGGACTCTCTCCCCCCCACACACACACACTCACACACTCTAGACAGACACACACACTCAGTGGAGGGGCGGAGCCTGGTGGAGGCTCCTCCCAGTTCCTCCGTGCTGGTGGACCATTGATTTTCCACACTGTTAGCTCACATTAGGGCTCCGCTCCTCAGAGGAAAATTGCAGGGATGAAAAAAAAGGAAGGAGGAGAGAACTCCTGCCGATCGATTGGTTCACCGCACTACTGAGTTTAGCTTACAAGCTGGGGGGAGGGGGGTGGGGGGCGTGGTTGTGTGTGTGTGTTTGTGTTTGTGTGTGTGGGTGTGTGCATGTGCTGTATTGTGCATCTGTGTTTGCATCAGTGTGTGGGCTTGGTGTCCATGTGTGTGTTATGCATACACATCAGTGTGTGTGTGTGTGTGTGTTTGTGTGTGTGTGTGCGCATGCGCTGTGTTGTATGTGGGCATCTGAGTACCTCTGTTGTATTGTGAATGTGTGCAAGTGTATTGTGCATATACATTAGTGTGTGCAGGTGTGTGCTTGAAAGAATACACATCAGTATGTGCGTGTCTGTGTATGCACACCTGTGCGTGCCTTTGTGTGTGTGTTTGTCTAAGCATGCACGTCTGTGTGCTTGTGTCTGTGTGTATGTGTGCATGTGTGTGTGTGTGTGTGTGTGTGTGTTTGTGTGTGCACACTATGCACTATTCCCACTGAGGTGCATGTGTCATCTGTATGTGTGTGTGTGTGTGTGTGTGTGTTTGTGTGCACACACTATGCACTATTCCCACCGAGGTGCGTGTGTGTATTTGTATAATTAGTGTTACAGCATAGCGGGGCTGGCTGTGACGCCATGTGTTCCTCTCTCTCTCTCTCCAGTGATCCCCACAGCGGCCCGGCGTTTCATTCATACTTCTTCTCTGATCCCGGTGACTTCATCAGCGTCATGTCCGTGTTTGCGACGCCCTGCCGCTCGTCCCCCCGCACGCTTACAGGGTTAGGGGGCTGTTAGTCTGGACAGGAAATCTCTTAAGACAATCAGATCAAGTACCGCGCAACGCATAAAGGTCAGCTGAGCGTCTACGCTGGCAACGCGTGACGCACAGCACAGCACACGAGGAGAGAAAAGCGAGAAAAACAAACATCTAACAAAATTGAAAGACGCTGTTTTATTTTTTGCATTACAGTAACATGTAACATGATTGAATCGGAGGGTCGTAAAAAAAACCCAGGAAGCTGAACATTGTTAACACGACTTAATTTAAAACTCGGCGATGGCGCTAATTGTAGCCAAACATCGAATCAAAGCGATCCTTAATTTAGGAGCCGACTATGCGGGAAGAGAGCATCGAGTGTTGGGTAATCGTACAGAAACAGTCCCTGCAGTGCCGTCAACAGCTAGCCACTTAGCTAGTTTCTCTTCAATAAATTATATCCCTCTGTTCCACACACACACACACACACACACACACACACACACACACACACACACTGCTCGCCCACTCTAAGTGGCATATATTTTCATTAAAGTCATGGGCTTCATCTTTGATGTGTGTTGGGGGGGAGGTCGTTCTCAGTGGCCCATTACAGTTGCAGCCATGCACTGGAGCTCTGCTTACTTCATGGATGTGGATCGGGGGGGCGTTCAAGAAACACACAATGGTTCCCCAACGTGGACAACCTGCTGAGCACCTCTGGTTGCACCATGCATCCAGGGTCAAGGGTCCGCTTGTACCTTCGTATAGGTGTAATAAAATGTGAATTATGATGATGATGATGTGAGGAAGAGAAGGATTGTTGTTGTTATTACTCTGATTTCCCATGTTTGGTCTTGTATGTGCTCTTAACGGTACTGAAATGGATCATTATTGCCATTATGTCATGTTAACCCAAGTGATCACAACAAATAGCACTTTAAACTAGTTAATTGACTATCGTGGAGGTAGCAAAGGTTTAATGAACTGCTATTCCTTCATGTAATCATTTTGTGTCCGTAAGGAAGTAACTGTGACTACAGCACTGTGTATTCTTCATCTGGAACACATGTGCTCTCTCACGGTAACAGCGCGTTATAAAACTAGTTGTTATTTGTTGTTGCCAGTTAGCAACCTCTGGATCATTCTACTGCGCCTCCACAAGATAACATTATTCCAAGCTAATTTAGGCCTCAACAAGGCTCTGCTGCAACCAGTTATGGTCATCTATTCATCTGAATAGTTTTTACAATTCTGTCACAAGGTCAATGTCCATGATCAGATAAAAAAAAAAGACAATACTTATTTTCAGGGTTTTTGTCTGATCCTGTGGCTGTAACATTTTAGTCACTGGACTTGTCTGTGTTTCGGGAGTCTGTGAGACGCAGTGAGTTCTGAGTCTCGAAGGGAGTAGGCTAATTAAGTCCGCCGCGCCGTGACTAAACACTGGTGACGTTTCTCCAAGTCCGCCGTCAACTGTCAGTGTGCGCGGGGAGAGTAACAGTCGCGCTTTGTGTTAGCATGAGAACAGCAGAATGCCCCCAGTTCCACATCAGAGACGTTTCGTTAGCAGCACGGAAGTTATGAATATGAAGAGGGAAAAAATATGAATGATACAGTAAAAAAGATAATGTGTGTGTGTGTGTGTGTGTCTGTGTGCGTGTGTGTCATTCCTGAAGGGCTTGTTATAGAGAAGGAGGGAGCCGACCTAATATACATCTAGGAATTTGGAAAGTGTTTTGATAAAGAGCGTACAGTAGGCCTGACGCAAAGAAATCTAGGTCAGCCCTCTCCTCCGTTGCTCGCGAGGGTTGGCTGATGGATCAATGTTTTCAGAAGAAGCCGACGCGCTAAAATTGCTGCTGTGGACCTTTTGCAAAAATGTGTGTGTCTGCGTGTGTGTGTGTGTGTGTGTGTATATTTCTATATATTTCTACTACGCCTTTGTCTGTTTTTTAATGGTCTCTTTCCGTTTGTCTTTTTTCTTTTGTCCGTCCGTCCGTGTGTGTGTGTGTGGTGTGTGTGTGTGTGTGTGTGTTTCGTCCTCTGTGCTCTTTAGGCTCCTGATCGGCACCATGCGTGGCTGTAGGGATTCATTATCACGAACCCAAGTGCTGTGTTTTCTTTAACAACGCCACGGCGTAAGGTAATGCATTTTTTCCCCCTGCATCTCATTTCGACGACGGTATTAATACGTTTCTGTTCAGGGTTTTTTATATAATGACCAACGGTGCGATTGTAAACAAAATCAGAGAGATAACAAGGTGACTTTGAACATACCTCCGAAGATATTCCTGAGGCGTTCCTCGGATGAGGAAAACAACCAATGCCTTAATAGCCAATACAAGCATTCCATCAACTTTCCTATGCTTCAGTAAATTGAATACCCCTGCGTTGCCTTTGGTTCGAGAAAATGCATCAAATTGATTGAAAGAAGCAATTATGGGTCCAGGGAGTAGTATTGATTTCATGAAAGTATGCTATTACTTTAATTGGTATAACTGTGTCTCGATTAGATGTTAGTAGTATGTTCAAAAGAGGAAAAAAAATAAAGATGTGGTGGTGGTGGGGGGAGAAAATAGAGAACGAATGTGAGCCTTTTACATAGCGAGGTTTGATTCGGAGCAAATTCCATTTCCTGTTGCCGGCGACCTCTGCACCTGATTAGTTTGTGGCTTTTCTCCACATCTCTGGAGATTCCCGGTCGTTCAATCACCCAAGGTTGGGAACAATGTCTCAATAATAAACGAGTGAAAAGGGAAGAAAGCAAGAAGTAACGGTGGGAATTACCGAAAATTAATTTCAATGTCATGTGACACACCGAGTCTTTCTAGAGATGAGATGTGTGATTTGTGTCTCAAAAAAAGAGAAAAGAAGAAAAAGCATTGTGTGCATTAAGAAGAGAGAGCTAGAGAGAGAGAGAGTTAGAGTGAGCAAGCGAGAGAGATAGAGAGCTAGAGAGAGATAGAGAGCTAGAGAGAGAGAGAGAGATAGAGAACTAGAGAGAGAGATAGAGAGAGAGAGCTAGAGAGAGAGAGCTAGATAGAGACAAAGCAAAAGAGAGAGAGCTAGAGAGAGAGAGCTAGATAGAGACAAAGCGAAAGAGAGAGAGCTAGAGAGAGCTAAAGAGAGAGAGAGAGAGAGCTAGAGAGACAGCTAGACAGAACTAGAGAGAGAAAGAGAGATATATATATATATAGAGAGAGAGAAGCTGAAAGGAGAGAGGGAGAAGAGCGAATGAGAAAGAGGAAGGGGTGAGAGCAACAGAGAGAGGGAGAAGTAGACGGAGAGAGAGAGAGAGAGATATACAGCAGCAGAGTGAGAGAGAGAGAGAGAAAGAGAGCGAGAGATAGAGAGCAGCAGAGAGTGAGAGAGAGAGAGAGAGAGAGAGAGAGCAGAGAGTGAGCGAGAGAGAGAGAGAGAGAGAGAGAGAGAGAGCAGAGAGCAGCAGAGAGTGAGAGAGCGAGAGAGAGAGAGAGAGTGATAGAGAGCTAGCGGTAATGGCGAGTGCAGTAACCTAATACAAACCATCTCTGCTTTCAGTTCAAATAGGTCCCATCATCTCCATGACAACAGTCGTAATGGTAACATGGAAATATATTAATGTAAAACCATGGCAACGTTCTGCAATTGAATTAAGCAGCACCTGTACGCATTACAGGAGAAGATGAAAGACAAAAGCAGCTTCTGCTTGCCAAGCAGCTGTGGCTTTCAGACCTTAAAACCCATCTACATTTCCTCAACACATTTGTTTTCCAGCATTTCTGTGCCGCAAATTACCGTAGCGCCGAGCCTTTTTTTCCGCTTTTTGCTTGCCTTTCTTTCTTTTTTCCTTTTTTTTCTGGGTATAGGTCTTCCTGCCGTATTTGTGCAAACACACGGGAAACTGGCAAAGACGTTTTTCCCCTCATATCAACCGTTCTAGGTTGTCTTGTTGTTGTTGTTGTTGTTGTTGTTGTTGTTTACCATCCTCGCTCGGGTATTTATTTTATGGAGAGTGGGCCGGTTTTATCGGCAAATAATGTAATTGCGAGGGCCCATCTGTTTGATAGGTAGAGGGCACAGACAGAGAGGGGCTGATAGCGGGCGGGCGGGGGGGGGGGGGGGGGGGGGGGGTTGCACGGGGCCCATGCCGCTGTACAGGTTGGAACCCCTTGTCTGAAGTGCCCCCCTCTGGCCCAAACAAATACATTTAAAATCCTCATTCACACACACACACACAATGCATTTAAAATCCTCATTCACACACACACACACAATGCATTTAAAATCCTCTTTCAGACACACAATGGATTTAAAATCGCCCGTGATTCGTGTAAAATCGAATCGATTCCGTCTGTGTATTTGAGATTTGTGCGTGAATCCAAAATCTGACGAGTGCAGCGGTTTGAGCGAGGTCCTTTTGTACTAGCATGTCCGCTGGAGTAAAACATGGCTGTCACGTGACCAGGATTAAAGGTTGGCTTTTTCTTTTTTACAATATTTGCCAAACCCCAATCATAATGTGTGTGTGTGTGTGTGTGTGTGCACGCCGGCCCGATGCGCTGTGCGTCTGTGTTCAGTCCAAATGAAGGGTGTGAGCGAGTGAGGAAGTGTGCTGGTTTCTTCTTCTCTCCGAGCTGGTGCTGAGAGAGAGAACATTATCTACATCACCACACCATCAAATCTGATGGATCCCCCCTCCCCCTCCCTCTCCTGCTCTCCCTACCCCCACCCTCAATCCCCCTCCCTCCCTCCCTCCCTCCCTCACTCCCCACCCCCCCTGTTATTTTCTCTCTCCCAGAGCCAGTGTGTTCAGTGGTAATGGCATTGCTAGATTCTCTCACCCTTGAAAATGTGTTTCTTACTGAGTGTGTGTAAATGTGTGTGTGTGTGTGTGTGTGTGTGCGTGCGTGCGTGTGCATGTGTGTAAATGTGTGTGCACATTAAGAATGTACTGTGATGTGTAACGTGCATTATGAAAAAAAGCAGGGAGAAGAGAAAGAGAGAAAGAAATGAAAGGAAGAAAGGATGAAAGAATGAAGCATCCTACGTAATATTCCTCTTATTCCTCTTAGGATATCATTGTTCCCGAAATGCATCAAAAGTCCCCTATTGTACGGCGGCCATGAAGTGCAAATCACCACGATAAATAGGGAAAACAGAACAACAAATCAAAAAAACACAATGGCACATAAGAAATCACTGCGACAAATAGAAAATCGCAACTGCAAATCACAAAAGGCAACGACCAATTCATGATCAAATTAACAAAAGAGAAAACACAACAACAAATCACAAAACACAACCTCACGTCGGGAAAAAACACAACAACAAATCGGAAATCACAAAGGCAAAACAGAAATCAATATGACAAATCGGAAAAAACTGCACATCAGAAAACACAACAACGAACTTTCATTCATCGTAAACAGACAGTACATCCAATCGGTGATTATCGTTGTTGAACAACACTCACCTTTTCCAGTCGGGGTTAACGTAATTGTGTTTTCCAATTTGTCTTTACTGATTTTTATGGCTTTCATTGTGGTTTCTGTTTTGTTCATTTGATTTGATTTGCAATTTGTTGTTGTGCTGTGCTGTGTCGTTGGGTTTTGATATGTGCGGTCGTCTTTTTTGATTTGTGGTTTTGTTTTACGATTTGTCGTTATGATTTGCAGTTAAGGGTCACCGTACTATTGCCATATTTTATCGGCACGTGTGTTGTTTAAAGCATCGCTCAGGATCACGTAGACTGAGCCTCTCCTTGTGATGCCGTCGGTTTTTGTTCCTTCTTTTAGCGGCTTTGTGTTAGATCATTGGTTCTCAAACTATATTTTACAAATGTACCCTCCTCTAAGATATTGACATCAGTATTAACGACAGGCTTAAGAGCAGGGCTGTATTCGAGACCACCTCGATTCAGTCCAAGTTTCGATCGAGTCTGATTCAAGACCAAGAACGAGGGGGGTGGGTTCGAGATGAGACCAAGTCGGGAGACCATCATGGCTATCGATTGCCTAAAATAGAAAATTAAGGTTTCTGAAGGCATATTTCAATAAAATGTGAGTGTTTTGAGGACACAATTCATTGTAGGCAGCTTGTTTATGTTCATAACATACCTGCATCGTTATTAGAATCGCATGCATCTATTAAAATGGCAAAACTATGCCATTTTGAACACAGCTTTGGTCCGGTGTTCTCAGACGGAGTCTTCTGAAACCAGGCATCCGGATCATTAAAAAGACCGGACTCCAGGACTACAGCTCTGCTAAAGAGGTATTCAGAAATACATCCATCACCAGCATTATAATACGGTTAAAGCTGCTGTCCGTCAGAGTCGAGCGTTGGAAAGAGAGAGAGCAGAAAAGAGATAAAAAGCTTGAAAATACCCCCCACCCCCCTTCTCTGCTCCCTCTCTACATTTCTCTGAAGTGTTTCATTCAAGCACCGATGTGGTGGAGCTACGATAACACTGTGTGCACATGCATGTGATTGACGGAAGGCAAGATGGAATCCCAAGAACCAATCAGAGAAGAGATGCCCTGATTGGCCGAAAATGAGCCGGGAGCTGTTTAAAAATCGAAATTGTCTCATACAGAGGCAGGCGTGGTCAAACAGAATAGATATTCTCACCACATGCATTTCACTCACTAATGGCTGACTGGTGGCTGTGGCATTTCTAACGAATAACACTCAAATTATAGCTTTTAAATCTTAGAGCACTAAGAGCACCTTTTAAGCAGGGATAAAAAGAAATTGAAAATTGAAATTACTTTTTGGGTACAATTTATGGTGAGATGTGGTGGTTGGTTAGCGGAGGATTGCAATCATCTATTTCAAACTTTGTCCCCGTTGAACTTCCAGTAAGGAAGCCAACAGTGACATTTGACCCTGGCTGGTTTTCTTGACCTCTTTTACCTGAGAACCGGAGCTTCGTCTTTGCTCACAAATACAATAACAGTCATGTTAGAATGGCATTGTCATGTTTGTACTGGCGGTATTGTGTGCCCCTGTCATTTAAAGAAAGCAGCAACAAATAGTACAATGAGAAAGGTCTGTGCTCACAGAAATGTTTTTTTTTGTTGTTGGTCAAATACAAAATGAAATACTTTATGGAACGACCCTCAAGTGCATACACATTTTTCTTATTTCTTTCTTATTTAATAAATAGATGCATGCCGTTCATGAAAGAGTTAGTCTGTTTGTTTAGAAGGCCGCGTAGCTCTGCATATGACTAATGTAATGTTTGTCCTTCAGCATCAGAGACAAGAAACAGCGGGAATGTTTCTTCAAATGGATTCAGAAATGTTATTGAGTTTGAATGTCCACTTGATATTTCATAATGCATTTATTAATGAACGAATTCTCCAAGTCTGCATTACACTTCTTGACCTTGTGAATTATTCCTGTGAGTTTTAGCTTTCATTTTATGTGGACATTTTTTTCTCTTTGGATTAAATTAGTACTTTTATTCAAGTACCTTTGAGGTATTTACAGTTTACTTGAGAAATTTAATTTAGCTTATTTCATCGTTTTTAGACCACTAAGTTCCAGACCAAAGTATTAGTTACAGCTTCTTCAAACTTTTTGGCCACTCTTAAATAAGATACATTCACAGTCCCATGTCGAGTTGTACTATTGTATTTAAATGTTATTATATATACAGTATATATATATATACAGTATATATACAGTGTATATATATATAAGATTGAATACTCAATACATAGCCCTCTATGTGCTCAGCATTGATAGATAGATAGAAGTCAGCATAACTTGTAATTTGGGCGTCTAATATAAAGGCCAAGGTAACTCAGCCTATGCCAACAGGTTTGATCCTCAGTCACTTACTGACTCTTTTGGACTGAAACAATAATGGTAAATGGATTGCATTTATATAGCGTTTCTATCCAAAGCTCTTTGCCTCACATTCACCCATTCATACACCGACGGCGGTGTCAACCATGCAAGGTAACAACCAGGAGCAGTTAGGGTTAGGTGGTGTCTTGCTCAGGGACACCTCAACACTTAACTAGGCGGAGCCCGGGGATCGAACCAGCAACCTTCCTGTTGCAGACAACCGCTCTTACCTCCTGAGCTCCTGCCTACTATCTCCCAAGCCTATCATCTGAAACCATTTGAAAAATGGTCAAGCACGCTTACGTACATATTTTTACGTCAGCAACAGATTTAGCATCATGCACAATCAGACTGAATGGGATGGGAGCAATTGAGATGACATTGCATTTATCAGTAGAAATGTTATTAATTATTGGTTATAAAATATAGTTGGTTAAAAGTGTGGCAGCCATAGTCAAGTAAGCCTGCAGTGGGTTGAGTTTATTGAAGAACAGTGAGTTAGGCCTCGTAAACTCTCACATTTTTCTTAAAAGTTAGATTAGACATTAGAATTTAGAATCTCTTTCTCCATGAAAGTGATGTGAGAGTGAGTGATGTTTCCACGTAAATCTATTTTTATCTCACAATAAAATGGTGTCCTGTTTTCAGAAGTATATAGAGAAGCTTCACAATGCTTCACTTTGACAAAACATGAATAATAATCTGGAATCCTGAATATGTGCACTATGTAATGTAAATAACAAAATCTAATATTAACATTTGGTAAATGTGTTTTTCTTCTTTTCAGTAAAACACAAGATTACTTTAGGTTTTAGCTAATCAAGGTGTTATCGAACAGGGGAACATCGAAACCACTTAACATGACCATTTGTGCTACATTTGCTATTTAAAATAGTGTACAAAATCCAGCAGACTGTAATACGCTCTTGGCCAAGCAGGAGCTGAAACACTATATGCAATTAGAAGACACTCTTGAATTTCTATAGAGATGAGTGCTAAACGAAAACGTGGTCAGACTGACAATTTGGCTTCATTCCACTTTCTCCCTAATAATAAGTAACCTAATCTAGATAACAATTAAATAAACAGTGCACGGGTGCTGAGGTAAAAGTCTCTCTTTTTTTTTTAAACGAGAGATAATAATCTACTCACTGGTGATTTTCTTTATACTTTCAAGTTGCCTGAAGATTGCTCCTCATTTCGGGGTTTTTTTCAGTCCTGAGTTTAATTCTAAAGGGAACACATTCACGTTGAATCATTCTTGAACACTAATCTTAATTCTGGTCTCTCTAGAGGTTAAGATTCAATTGTCACTTGTTAAATCAATTAGTAACGTGAGGCTGTTATGAGGACAGCCATGACAAAACGCAGATACCACTGGACTCACAACAACAATGGACAGCATGGTACCGAGTAAAAGGTTCTATTTTTGAACTACGGATAATCTCAACCATTAACACTGGTGAGGTAGGTTGGAACACGCACAACACACACCACATAACAACTGGAGTGGGACGGGGCTGTATTTACCATGTATGGGACTTATGCAGCTGGCCCACACATGAACATAATCTTTTAGCCAGGTTCAAATGTCAAAGGCTTAGAGTCCTACGCCAGCATGTCCCGCGATTGAGTCGCGAAAGCTGCTGTTGACCCCTGGGTAATGTAGGTCATGATCTCCGTGTCCACAGATACTGATGACATCATGCCAGGACACTGGCTCAGTTGAAAAGATACTATGAGGAAAGAAACATATCCTCCAGTGTCATGTTGACGACTATTCATGTCGTCACATGCGGTCAACGCAGGTGTACAGCCCATCGGCAACCACTGGCGTTTTCTCCTTTCTTCTGGCTCAATTCAATGAAATTAATTTCATTTGTCACACATAAACATTTATATGTATAATATAATATTGTATATATATGTTGTATGTATAAAAGATTACAAATGACTTGAAAAGGAAGTAAATTACATGTATTTTTAATGAACCAATGAATAAAATATGATTCAATTCAATAGGATGTGAGGACCCACTGTGTGTCCTTGCCTCCACCAGACTGGAGCTGGCTCCTGGGTTCCCATGCCCCCTCTGGGTGACCATGGGGACCTCGTCCGTGACCTGGCACCGGGGTCAAAGGTCAGGGAGTTGACCCAGACTGCTGCCTGCGATTGTCCCCTTAGGTAACATCGGGCCCTTAGGGTTTTTCGTTTGTTTTGTTTTGATAAATGCTTAAGAGGTTCCAAGATCAACATCTCAAAGTGACGCCCGCATCGCCTCAGTTGTATTAGGATTAGACTGGGAAAGTTAAAACATTTTTATTGATTCACATTTCAGTCAGTTGGAAGTAGATTACAGAACCTGGAGAGTATTTATTTGATTTCATTAAAGGTATTTTCAGTCAAGCTAGTTGGAAATGTTTGCTCCAATGTTTCACTGGATCAGTGGTATTAGATTATGTGTGCTAATGCTTATGTGTGTGTTAATGTGTGCATGCCTCTTCCATGTGTATGTGTGCTCATGCTGCTCACCAGTGGGTATGTGTGTGTGTGTGTGTGTGTGTGTGTGTGTCATAAACACCTCAAGTGGATATTGTGGTAAACGAAGGGTTAAGGTTGGAGTGCTGTTCTATTTATGATACTCATCCAGGGCTATCTGCTAATTGGTCAATCTGACTATTTAGTTTATTTGAGCTGTTTCGTGTATTGGAGTATTGTTTCTATAACACTGAGAATAATCTGTTAGTGGTCCAAAAAAGGGAATCTGAATTTGTATGTGTGTTGTATGAGAGATGGAGAGATACATGCATACCAGAGAAAGGACACAGAGATAGAAAGAGAAATGCATACAGAGAGAGAGAGAGAGGGAGGGGGAGGGGGAGAGGGAGAGGGAGGGAGGGTGAGGGTGAGGGTGAGGAGGAGGAGGAAGAGAGAGAGGATGGTTGAATTATGGGTATAATTTTCACATCCCCCAACTAAAGCTTCCCATAGGAATGTAGTTCGCAGCAGAGGAGCGCATTAAGGATGAACCATGTCTCACACAGCAGCACCGCGTTGCAATGGCTCCTCTCTCTCTCACTCGCACTGGAAATTATTTATCGATACGTTTACAGAATTCATGACGTCACGCTGTTTCTAATGATTCCACGGCTTCTTCGATTTTCTTCCTTTTAGTTAAAGGTCTCTGAGGCCATGAATGTGATATGTTGCTTCATTTTTGGACCCTCTTCCTATAGCTTAGACCAATGCCCTAATTCTCTTCCCCTCCCCCCCCCCCCCACGCTAGTCTGAATGGAAACACACATTATTTCACCCAGCTTTCATCTTCATTCATTCTATTTCGTCTTATTTTTTCATCCGCATAACATTTTTTTATTTAGGATTAAAGTAGGCTAGCGGCTTTGTGCGCACACTAATTGCCATAGAGCTTGAGTAATTAAAAGGACAATAAAGCCTTAGCAGTAATTAGTTTCTCTTGTTTGGTTGCTAGCCCATCAATTGTGCTTCAATAATACTGATCATTAGCATGTGCCCAGGCAGTGAAGGATGCTGGGAAGGGAGCGCTTGCACACACAGCACTCCACATTCCATTCCCATGAAGCCATGGCACCGAGCCAGAGACTTAACCCTCTGTGTGCTGGAGGTGGAGAGTGGGTGGGTGGAGAGTGGGTGGAGAGTGGGTGGGTGCGGGTGGAGAGTGAGTGAGTGGGTGAGGGGGAGCAAGGGGGGGGGCGGGGGTGGTACTGGGAAATGAAGCAGGACATGCCCACCAGGAGAGGCCCGCCATGCTAAAATAATACATAGTTCATACCGCCGCAGTTGCATTGACGCGGTGTATGTAATAGGCCCTGGAGGTGTCATAATAACCAGGCCTCTCCGCCCATTACCCAGTATTCCCCATGAGCTGCAGACTAGCGGTTGGGGCGGAACAGGCGAGCAACGGCGGTTTAAGGTAAAACAAAACAAACATGAAACAGTGGGGCTCTTCTGGTCTGGCTGGTCCAGAAAGGGAACATAGCCGAGACGGACCGAGGGACTCATCACACTTGTTTTCTTTTACGTTTTGTTATTTATTTTTTTGGTTGCCATGTTTCGCCAAAAGCATTGTGGGTATAACTATCCATAAGCCGATTGTCTTTTAGCCAATATGACTTCTGATTTTTTGGGGATTTTCTCAATCCCCCCCAACACAGGAGGAAAATGTCCTCTGCTGTAATGCTGGTCTTGCGTCTCCACATGATTGAAAGACAATAGTCTCACAGATAGCCCATTCCAGCATCACATGTGCGAGCACATCACAGGGCTGCCATCCATCACCCTCAGTCTTCTGTCAGTTAGCCGGCCGCCGCCGTAGCCCCACCCTGCTCCCCCCCCCCTCACACATATGCATGTGTGGCAAAACAAAAAGATCCCCATATCTGCCTGTAAATACAATACAAAAACTGCTTGTGGTTGAACCGTGTGTATTGCCCTGTATCCATACGTGATTGGATTAAAGGCAATAATCAAGATGATGCCGTGTAGGTTTAATGCACATGCTTTTCCTATTATTTTCCATAAGCCTCTTGTCTTTAATCCATTGTGGTCAAAGCAAACCGATGCAATCATAACCCTGATTGAGCCCACAAAGCATCCACAGAGTAATTGGAGTGAAGTCATACCTTTAAGGTAATTGCGTTCATTCATAAATAAATCATCAATTAAACGCTGATGAAACCACGTGATGAAATAAGTTGTGTGTGTATGTTCACCTGGTTCACTTGCGTTTACACGGCCGCAATGGAGACACGAACGGCTGCATCATTATCACTGTTTTACGCTGTGGGATGAAAATTGGATGCAGCTATAATGGGACGCTTTTTCCCATTTAAACACCACAGGTTTAGCGCACAGGCATGCAAACAAAAAGCAAAGCAACGCAAAGCAAATCTACAACAACATGTTTTAACTGCACGGGAGGCTGTGTCCAGTCCAGCCCTCCTCCTCCTCCTCCTCTTCCTCCTCTTCCTCCTCTCGTCTCCCCCCCCCCCCCCCCCCAACCCCCCACCCGCCCGGCCACAACATCCCAAAACGGAGCCCCCGTTCCCGGCGCTGATGGGGAGCGGTGTGTGTGCGCTGCTCTACGACGCGCCGCCGTGCACACACACACGCACGCACGCACTCTCACACACACACACACACACACACACACACACACACACACACACACACACACACACACACACACGCACCACCACTACAACCACCACCACTACCGTCTCCAGGCTAATCACAAGCGCGCAGTTGCATAAAGGAACGCGGTTGCCAAGGCAGCCACGGATCTCCCCTCCCCCTTTTCCCCCCCGCGCGCGCGTTCCTCCCTCCCTCCCTCCTCCCTCCCTCCTCCTTCCCGCGTGTTTATCGGCAGAGGTCGCATGGCTCAGGGAGGAACAGAGCAGCAGCCACTTCTGTCCTGACGGAGCCAACGCCGGAGACGACTATGCACCACCTCCATTACACCGCCCGCGGAGTACTGAGCGCGGTGGGGAAATAGAGGCGGTTGAACGCGTTGCTATTGTGTGACATCTTTTTTTTTTTTCTTTTTAAAAGAGGGAATCAAAGTTCAAGGGTCTTTTTGGGGGGGTTTTGTTTTGTTGTTGTTGTTGTTGTTTGCGTGTCTGTCCCGGTGGAAACAACGGAGTAATTTTCCAAACAACGCGCATGTCCATAGTAGTTGTGGCCACTCTCGCCGCTCCGTAAAACATCGCGTCCACAACGTTGTTTCCCATCCCGAAAGTGGTGGTGGTGGTGGTGCTGGTGGTGCAGGGCTGCTGCTGCTGCTGCTGCTGCGAGAAGGAGGCGGAGGAGGAGGAGGAGGAAGAGGAGGAGGAGGAGGAGGAGGACTGCGCATCACTAGAGTTGGTGGCGAACTTCGGCCGCGGACGGATGTGAAGGGGAAAGTGTGCTGAGAAAACTCAACCCACTTTTGCTTCTTTTTCTCTCTCTCTCTCTCTCTCTCTCTCTCCTTGTTTTTTTTTTGTTTTGTTTCGTTGCGTGTCGTTTAAGGTTCAACCATAGAGAGTCAGAGACACTGGAACAGATTTCATGCCTTCAGTCTTGTGCATCCTGAGATGGACGTGAGATTTTACCCTGCACACCCGTCAAGTGTGGGTTCATGCTCTCTGCCGACTGACCCAAGTTGTCTCAGCTCGTTGGACTATTACCACGCCAACAAGGTGAGTCGTTCAACTTGTCTTCCTTTACCACACACACACACACACACACACACCGATTGTCTCACCTGTGTCCCGATCTCGACGTCAGCAGCAGCAGCAGCAGCAGCAGCAGCAGCAGCAGCAACACACTGTACAGTAGGCTATATCCCTATATGAACACACACACACACACACACACACACACACACACACACACGCACGTCCCCGTCGCTGTGTCTACTTAAAAAAACGCACAGGTTCAAAGTGTGTGAAGTGATGACACCTCCGTGACGGTCTGGGGCTTGATAACGCGCCACCGTTTCCCACAGTTTTTTTTTGCTTTTGACACAAACGACGCACAAGTAAGTTTGTGTTTGTGTGTGTCGTTGGAAACAGCGGAGAAGTATCTCAACAACAAACGTAGTGTTTTTTTGTGGTGCCCACCGTGTTTCCTCTCCTCTCCTTTTTTTTTTCTCCCCCCGTTTTTTCTCCTCCCATAGTAGCCTACAACATGTTTGAGTTCCGCGGTGCGGGACGGTATGGATTCTATAGTAGCGCCCCGCTCTCACGTCATGTTCCCGCTCGATGGCTTCTTATGGCCAACACTGTGGTGGGACCACTACCGCCGCCAGTTCAATGATGAAATGGGATCCGGGCCAATAATGGTACTGTTAATGAGTCTGTAACGAGAGAGACCAAACACGGAGGAGGAGGAGGAGGAGGAGGAAGAGGACTGGTGGTACCAAGCTCTTTTTTTTTTTTTTTGACACATGGAGGCAGCGGGCAGGTTCTTTGGGTACCTGTCCTGTTCTGTCCTGTTCTCTTCTGTTCTGTTCTGGCGCTCTCCTCTCAAAAGCGCAGGTGGCCACCCGAGAGTGTCAGCTAATGGTGTCAGTTGCTGTTATCGTCGGCTTAATACTTTAGAAAAATAAAAGCAAAGGGAAATATTATGTAAAACACGCAGACGCGCTTGTTGGCAGCGAAGCCTAATTAAGTCCGCACGAAAACTCACTTAGGGCGATTCACCGGAGAGGTTTGTGTTGAATGGAAAAGCCAAGTTCCTATTCTTTTAACGATATAGTTGGCTCTCAATGTGAGGGACGCCTATATAGTATTGACCTATATGTGCCCGTGTAACGCATCTTATATAAGCTGAGCAACTAAAATGGGAATTCAACATCTTGCCAGCGAACACCTTTTATAGGTTTTCCCCGAATACAAGTGTAAAGCATAAAACCATAATCAATACAGCCAGTGAGCAATATACCAGATGGATAGGTTTATGCACCCACGCACACGCACACGCACACACACGCACACAAACATACACACACACACACACTGATCATTCAGATAGAGGCCTCCGCACCTGTGACACGCAAATGAGACTGAATGCCTGTCTCTTCCAGGCATGTATTTTGTGGGTCAAATTAATTAACATCAGGGACAATCGTAAAAAGTGTCTCTGATATATCTGAATCCAATGAACTCACGCACACAAACAAAGCCACTAGGTACTAAGGTATCCTACATTCAGGTGAGGACATGTAGGTCTACAGGCCTACCAAATGTCCTATTCTTGGAGAGGTAATTGTGTCAAGTACTTGGATCGCCTACAATAGATCAGGTTAGATGTTGAAAATAGTCACAAAAGAATGTGTGGGTGGGTGGGTGGGGGGTTGAAAGGGACACTGGCGTCCTTTCCACCGTGCGTGGAAAGGTGTAATTTGCTGTCATTACATGACACACACAAACCAAACCACCAATAGTAGTATAACATGCACAATACAATGAGAGTGTGTGGGCCAGCGGGGTCTTGGTGTCTTGTTAACGTAGTGCACCGCGGGTCACGTTTCTGTGCCCTCTGATGTTAGCAAACTGGCTGCAGGTTAGATTACAGGGGCCACCTGCTTTCTTATCAAGGCGACGGGCCAGCTATGCTATGGGATCCAGCCAATCGGCACCGAATGACACCATAACTGTACTCCTAGTTCTAGGCTGTAGGTTCAAATGGTTCAGGGAGGCTGTGCTGTTGCAGGCACTTAAATGAGATTTGTTTGAATTTGCCTCACTCAAGGGGATGTGTGCTGCCTGCTGGTCGGACTGGGTGATCTATTCCGTTTGGATAATATAATTGGTCAAATGTGAACCTCATTTGAATGATAAAGCAGATAAGATGATTGGTTGGTTTTTGGTTGGGTGATATGTGTGGAACCTACAAGGGATTACCTCCCTTTTTGCTGTTACCTTCTGGAAAGTAGTTTACAGTCAGAGGAAACAAGTTTTTTGTTGATTTTTATCTCTGTGTGAAATTAAGTTAAGTTAATTCGAGCCACACACAAGATTAATTGCAAAGCATTACCGCCGGCTGACATTTCCGTCTCCCAGTGTGTTCTATCAGCAAAGCTTTTTCTTGTTTTTGTTGTGTATGACTGGCTAGACACCAAGGCTATGTGCAGTCAAACACGTGCTTTGAGTAATTAGCAAATGCATTGGACTTTTTAGTAAACATGTTTGATACATGCACACTTTTAACCATTTCTGTGACAAAATGCAAATGTGATTAGTTTTCTTACAGAAGAAAAATTTGGCCTAAATAAAATCACTAGATAGAGTTCTTCCTCATCTGTTCAGCAACACCTCAAATGTACTTTTTGTTTATCTCTCCCAATATTAATAGGCTTATATATTGCAACTTTTAAAAGAAAAAGGTCTTTAACTAATCAACCATTGTTTACTAAATAACATCTTTTGAGACTTTAAAAGCAGCTACCGGTAATCAACTTGTCACTCAGACTACAGAACAAGATTCATGTGAGAGAGAGTGGCGGTTAAAAGAAGGCAGAATATGAAGGCGATGGAGAGAACAGATAACATGCTGCAAAATGGACTGAAACGATTCACCCATCACCCCACCCCACCCACTCCCCACCCGCCTCCCCTCCATCCCCACCCCAATAACACTCCACATGTCTTTTTCAATACTTCCAATACTCTAGACTAGACTCTGTCTCTCTCTCTCTCTCTCTCACTCTCTGTATCTCCCTCACACTCCCTGTCTCTCTCTCACTCTGTATCTCTTTGTCTCTCTCTCTCTGTCTCTCACTCTCACTCTCTATTTTGCTCCATGCACTCCCACAGTCTAGAAATAACATTGAATGCTGTCATTACCAAAGGCTTTGTGCTCTGACAGTAATATGAAACTGCCACATTTTACTGCTCTCTCTCCTCTCCACCTTACATGCTGCGCGGTTCACGCATAGGACAAACAACACTTACGCCTCCAGTACATACAGTATACTCTATGTGTATGTTTGTGTATATGTATAAACTCTCAACATGGTTTCGGAGGCACCAGAATACATTGTAATGAAAGCGTGCCTTCCCCACCCCCCATGTCCCCTGTCATAGTTGTATGACGAGCTCAACTGTAATTACACTACAGCCAATCCGTATGGTCCAGTATTTCTTTTTGGTTTTTTTTGTGGTTTGCTCAGGGAATTATGGGTAAACAGTGTCTTGGTTTTTATTTGAATACCTTAATCAAACACTGCTGCATCTGCGGCACTGTGTCGTGCCGTCTACACAACATGGGCAATAGACTGGGCCTGATTCACCTGGCGGATGTCTTGGTTTCATCTTGGTTCTTAACGCTGCCTGAACTGAACGCAGAATTCTCCATTAAATTCCACCCCATCCCACCCAGCTAGCGTTCAGAACCAAGATGGCCGCTAGGCGAATAAGGCCCATAGAATGGCGAGCAGGCCCCCGTGTTTATACACCCCGGCCCCACCCTGCTCATATAACAAACTGATATCTGCCTCAGATATGGCACAACGGAGGAGCTCGCTCGCTTTGTTACCATGGTGGTCTCCTATACCTTAGATAAGCTGTTTGTCTGTCTACAGAGAGGGAGGGAGGGAGGGAGGGAGAGAGAAAGAGAGAGAGAGCACCTTATCTAGATGGATAGGTATTTGGCATTTATTAGCTGTGACGGGGAAAAAACATTCAATTGCTTTGTATTAACATACTGAGTGGCATCCGTCCTCATTTTGCAGGCTTCATTTGCTTCATTTGTCTGTATAGACTGGATATGTTTATAGTTTAAACATATGTATATATAATATTTATACGATACATACTATACTATACATACCCACTATGAAAGCCAAGGATGTATAATGTACAAGGAGGATACATAACAATGTAGTTTTGAGACAGAACTTTCACTTAAGCAATTTTCCTTTAAGCAAATACTGGATTGAGAGATGTGAAGGCCAACTGAACATGCAGGGGGGAACGGGCCAGTGCATAGCGAGTGTGTGTGCGGTTGAGCAGTGAAGTTGTCAATCTGGCAACGTTTGTAGGCTATCAATATGACACACTCTGTTTGGACTGGTAGATCTGGGCAGACTGGCAACAGTAAAAGTAGATCTTGGTCCAAATAATGTTTGGCGCCCCCGGTGTAGCGCCTAGGCTACAGACCGTAGTACTTGTTTGTCCGACAACAAACACCGTTGTGGGTCACCATGACCAGAAGCACGTTCCAAGTCAATCATTCCAGGCCATTAACCTGTAGTCACAGCCTCTAGTCTTGTTAAACCTATTCTAGACCTGTTTTAGTCTAGATTTAGATTTTAGCCTCGATGTTCTCAAAGTACACACAACATGGGTGTCAATTCTCAGCAATTCTTGCATACGTTTCTATTATATTTGTGACTATATGTCAACAACCCATTTTTTGTTAATATTATTTAGCTCAACATTGTACATTTGTCAGTTTTTGCACACCTTTATGATTTACGATTATCTCAGTCTCGAGACACAGCGAACGTGACTTAATCTGTCCGAACATACCAAAACATGTCCAAAACATATAATATTGTATGTATAGGCCGATGACATGTGCAACATTTTAGAAATAACTATACAATACAATATCAACCTCTACAGTGCAGAATCCCCTGAAAACAAAAAAAAAATAAGATATACAGCATGTCCAGATACATAACGATGTGCACATAAAACAACAGTATGAGCTGGTACAGGCCTGTGAAAACAGCAGAAAATCAGCTCACAGTCCAAACCGTTTAAATCTCCCTGGCCGTAAATGTCCTTGGCGGTTCAAATCTGGTGTTGCGTCTTTTGGAATGCCCTCAATTATGTGTGAATGCATGAACTGTACTGCGTTAGCGAGTGTGGCGGCGCTAGCCCACTACAATAAACTGGACTCCACCACTGATATGGTATTAAACAGTATATAGCTTGCGCTCGGCTGTATATATGCGACCGTATAGTTTGTATATATTAGTTCTGTGTGTCTGTACTGTGGAGCACTTACACTAATGCATACAGCTGTATGCGCGCATGTCCTAAGAACAGCAGTGCTTGCTATTAGCTAATGACAAAGTATATGGCGGACAGAAAGAGATTGAGAGAGAAAGAGAGAGGGTAAAAGGATAAGCGACACTCAAATAGGTTGAAGTAATCAGTGGCGCAGGGACAGTTTGTATATGTGGGTGTGCGTGTGTGTGTGTGTGTGTGTGCATGCGTGTGTGTGTGTTGAGCCTGTGTCCCGGCGCATATGTGTTTGTGTGTAAGTAGGTGCGCGCATGCTAACACAGGGCCATTCAGGCGTTTTGCTGACTATGGAATCACAGTCACAGTTGCTTTCATAGGCCTGATGTGCAGAGGAGGGCCCCGCATACCACGGCGAGGGCCGGTGACACACAGAAAGAGCAAGCACACACACACACTAAATCATATTTATTATCCACGCCTGCGCGTGCAAACACACACACACACACACACACGCATGCATGCATACACAATCACAATCACACACACGCACAGAGGACATTTATTTTATGAATTCATTACAGCAATCTGTAGTCATGCCAATGCAATAGAAATTGCCTTTGACATTGGGTCCTATAGACGTAATATCTAGAATATTTAATTCAATTTATGAACCTCTATGTGAAATATACATTCTGATGAGATTGTGTATTTAAATTAAATCATTAGGCTATATGTTCTATGCAGAGGCAATTGCTATTTCTTGACTA
>PIJE02000881.1:109397-124397 GCA_002895965.2 Coryphaenoides rupestris
CCAAGCGTTGAGGGGGAGGGGGGGGGGCTGGGGGGGGGATGGTGGGGGGGGGGGGGCAGAGGCAAGCTGACTAGGCCGCTTTAATTACTGTATGGCAACAGATGTGCCAGAGGAAGGTACTGGTACCTCCGACAAACTGTGCTTTGTCCACGCTCACCTGCTATAGTGCACAGGCATCTTTCACTTCCCCCCCTCTTTCAATATATTATTACTATATATACTCCATTCTGTTTCTGGTATCTCTCAATTCATCTCTATTCGCTCTCTTCCATTCTGTATAGTCTGGCTGTAATATTTCTAATTATATCCAACATAGCCAGTGTACTAGAGACCATTGCTGCATTAAGCATTAATGTGTGTGCGCGTGGAAGAGGCTGGGTGCTGGACAAACACGGCTAGTTGTCTCAGCTTCCTGAGGTATGTCCTGTGCAAACACCGTGGGCCAGGGCCAGCATCTCACCCAGGCTCCAGGGCTGCTCTCCCTCTTCTGCTTTCACTGGATATCTTCCACAAATATTATCAGCCGGGTGTCAGTGTAATGTTTGGGTTGTGTCCCAACGGGGTTGGACCCAGAACGCTGAATTAATAGTTTAATCCCCACAATAACAGCGGAATGTCCAATGAAATTAAGGTTTGGGGAATAATATCTAAACCAAAGTTCGCTTTTTCCTTTTCTTTTTTCCTCCATGAAACACGAATGGAATTTCAGCCTTTTCTGTCTTTTTCTGGCAGAAATGTGCTGGCACGCCGCTGGGAAGCGCTGGGAATAAGCGCTTCATGTGTGTTTACTGTTTCTATGACAACCAGCCATGTTAGCTCCTTAGCTCCTAGCTTCACACTGTAGCGATAACTTCTTATTGCATACGTCTATCAGTGATAAGCAGCGTATGCAAGTGGGGAACTAGACCTTGTCCACATGTATGTAGGTATTTATGAACACGTATCCCCCACCCCCGTTTTATCGCCGCAAAAGAACGCAAAAATCGGTCTAATACGCTGGGTGACGACGGGTCCTGTCCCAGCTAATATATGATTGGTTGCCTGAAAAGAAGCGACAGTGACGACACCAGCGCCTTTCGGAAAAGTGACGATATTTTCTATATTTCTACGGGAAGAACTCAAACCACACAAAAAAGATAGAAATTAGCACAAAAAAATGCTTTTTCTCGTGGCTCCACAAACAATTGAAAAAAGAAACTAGCACTCAGAAAAAAAACACCAAAACACCATGTCTTAACTCAACGGCACTTGTTTGCTCATAACTGCACTTACCTATCATTGGGGTTATAATGTATGAATGCAAATGGTTTCCTTACATCAGCATATGAATGCTTATGAAGTCACGCCATGAATATTTACGATGATTCACTGTTAACTGTCTTTACCATTTCCCCAAAAAGTGATTTAAATGCACCTGGTCTCTCATCTCTGAGGCACGCATGTTTGCTCAGGTTGTTTGTCTTGCGTATCCGACGAGCAGATGTAATTGCCTGTAAGAGGCAACGACTGCTTTCATCCAATCAGGAGAGACCTAGGGTACACACACGCACACACACACACACACACGCACGCACGCACGCACACACACACACACACACACACACACACACACACACAGTCATGCAGCCAGGGCCTCGTCCTCCTCTCCTGGTTAATTCACACTGGGCCTAGAAAGAACACTCTTCCACTCTCTGTACTCGACTTTATTATGCCTAAACAAATTAATTACAGCGAGTGAAGGCTTGGAGAGGAGTAGTCGAGAGTTGAATCCTACTGCAGAGGTGGGCCAATTTCAAGTTGAGAAAATAAAAGTCCCGCCATCGTGCTGATTTGACGAACGAGCTGCACCTCTGGAATGTGCCAATTCTCAAATTGGCACTTTAAGATGGTTCAGACGATAATGAAAAAATATTGCGAAACTCTTTAAGTTCCACCTCTGTTAGAGAGCGAGTGAGAGAGCGAGAAAGAGAGAGAGAGAGAGAGAGAGAGAGAGAGACCCTCTGTTTGTATAGTGGACCTATTTGTCCCAGGTTGGCAGCGAGCCATGGCGTTGAGTGATGTTACTTAGAATAACAAACGGGGGAAAGTAACTTTGGAATTCTCTGGAAATTATGACTTGGTCCACAGCGTTACGCTATCGAACGACGAACATCCATCTAACGAGCCGTCAACACCCTCTCCCTGCCCCGCCCCTCCCCCCCCCCCCCCCCCCCCCCCCCCTCCCCAGTAGCCTGGTGGGGATGTTAACACTGAAAAGGAACAGGAGAGAGAAACTTGAGTCAATCTTTTTATAGAATTGTTAATAATATGGTAGACAGTAGTGAAAAACCATGGCCCCAAGCACCACTTACTGCCACAACCCACATGAACCAGGCAAGTGTGTGTGTGTGAGAGTGTGTGTCTGTGTGCGCGTGTGTGTGTGTGTGTGTGTGTGTGTGTGTGTGGGTGGGTGGGTGGATGTATGGATGTATAATGTCTGGCGTGTGTGTGTGTGTGTGTGTTGCTTGTGTCTACTTGTTTGTGTTCTGTACATGCTTATGCAAAACCTGTGTGTGTGTTTGTGTTTGTGCGTACACGGTTGTGTGTATGTGTGCCTGGCAAGTGTGTGGCAAACTACTTTCTCTGCAAATGCATGAAAAGGGTGTGTGTGTGTGTGTGTGTGTGTGTGTGTGGTGTGTGTGTGTGTGTATGTGTGTGTATATATGTGTATGTGTGTGTGTGTGTATGTGAGACATGTGCGTGAGACATGTGCATGCATGAGTTTGAGTGTGTGTGTGTGTGTGTGTGTGTGTGTGTGTGTGTGTTTATGTGTGCGTGCGTGTGTGTTTACGACTCTCACTGTACGCATGTCTAAATGTAACCAGCATGTGTGCAAAGAGGGTGGACATGCTAGGCCGATGCTACCAGAGGAATGTTTATGGCTGGAAATACAGTTCAAAATTACTTTCTTCTGCTTCAAGAAACCACCACGACAAACCAAAATAGCTAGCAGCCAGTAAGCCCCGGTTCAGCCCATGGCTCACAGCAGCTCCTCAGCCCCTCTGTGTGCGACGGACGGGGCGGCTGCAGCAAGATACAGTACCGAGTGGACCCGGAGCGTCTAAAAATAACCTTTTAAAATCATATTAGCCGCTCTATTCTCGGGGCAGCCCAAGATAGAATCAGTGATTAAATGAGGTGTTCGGGTGATGGAAGAGAAGGTCTTTCGTCACCGAATTGGATATCGGCGTTTCATCGGAGGAAGGGAGGCGAGCAAGTTTAGAAATGTTGTTTTCCAGTGAATGCGATGCAGTGAAATGCATTGCAATGGTGCACCGAGAAAGTTCTTTTTTTTTTGGGTATTATTTCTAGTCATTACAGTATTACACATAAAACGAGTAACGTTGATACAGTCGGCTACCACTGATCACATAAAAATCCCGTCTAAAATCGCTTCATTTTGACCATTTGACCATCTTGGCATTCGATTAATAGACAGCATTCGTGATTTACTGTGAAAAGTCAAGTTTGAACCACAGCTAATAGGGTGGTGGTGGTGGTGGGGGTGGGATGTAAACACATACATACTAGCATATATGTTAAGCTACCAATAGTATAGTGTTGACTGTATTGCTCTGTACTGGTTGTGTGTTGCATGAGGCCTATGGAATACATCTGCATTGTTAGGGGCTTGTTAGGGGCTAATACAGAGCGGCACGAACTAAATGGGATGGTAGGTTTCAGAGAAAACCTTTCTCCCTCCCTTAGGACCACACACACACAGACACACACACACACACACACACACACACACACACACACACACACACACACACACACACACACACACACACCACACACACACACACACACACACACACACACACACACACACACACACACACACACACACACACACACACACACACACACACACGCACGCACACGCACACACGCACACACACACACACATACAGATGCATGCACACAGGCACACACATACCCTGCATACATAGAGGCACCGCCTACTCCTGTGCACTCACATACATAAACGTACACACACACACACACACGCGCACACACACACACACACACACACACGTACGTGCACACATACAGACATGTACGCACATGCATACATACATACACACGCATGGAGAAAGACACGCGCCAGCCCTCCATTGCTTCAAGGCATTTCATTTCCTTTGCCCTTCTGACAACATCACAATATAATAGGACAAGGTGTCATGTGACCAAGGAAAGTACATGGATCTATCAAATCTCTCTCTCTCTCTCTCTGCCTTTCTCTCTCTCTCTCTCTCCTCTCCGGCTTCAAGGGCAGATTTCTCAATTGTTACATAAACGACAGTTGGCCTGATTGTAGGGAGAGAGCAGCAGGGCCCGTGTCCTTGGCGCTGTGCGGCATTCCAAATTGGAATGGATCAAATGGAGAATTCCTGCTTTTCGTCGTTTCATGGTTTTTCCCACCAACACACACACACACACGCACTTTCCATCCAAAGGTTTTTTTTGTCAACATGCATGTCACCTGCAGATTTATTTTTCACATGTTTGTGGCGACCCTCACGTCTAAATAAGTCGGATTAGTCCTCTACCACTTCGGATTTTAAAATTATGCAAAAAAAAATAAATAAATAAAAAAAATAAAAATTAAAAAAATATAAAAAGCCCACTTGGAGCGTCCACCTGCATGTCCAGAAGCTTAGTCCCAAGCAGGGCAGGCTTAATGGTGTTGAAAGCAATTGAGAAGTCAAAGAATGTGACTCTCACAACGCTGCCTGCCTCCTCCAGGTGAGAATAAGCCCTGTGCAGCAGGTAGATGATGGCGTCTTCCACTCCAATGCGGGGCTGGTAGGTGAACTGCAGAGGGTCCAGTGATGGTTCGACTAGTGCACGGATGTGCTTCAGGACTAGCCTCTCCAGTGACTTCATCACATGTGAGGTCAAGGCCACCGGCCTATAGTCACTGTGGCTGCTTGCGTGTCTCTTCTTGGGGACAGGAACCAGGCATGATGTTTTCCACAGGACAGGGACGATCGTCGTGCTCAGGCTCAGGTTGAAGATGCGCCGGAAGACGCCGCACAGCTGAGTCGCGCACACCTTGAGCACTCTGGGGCTGAGGCCGTCAGGCCCCGCAGCCTTGCCTGGGCGTAGTCTGCCGAGTTCACATCTCACATCTCCATTGATGGTGATTGGCCCTAGAGAGGAGAGGAGAGGGGAGGAGAGCAAGCGGGGAGAGTGATGATGGTCCTGTGAAAAAGAAGAAGTATCAGAGGAGAGTGGGATGGATGAGGACGGTGTGTGAGTGTGTGTGTGAGTGAGTAGATGGTGAGGTGGAGAGAGTGTGTGTGTGTGTGTGTGTGTGTGTGTGTGTGTGTGTGTGTGCGTGTGTGTGTGTGTGTGTGCGTGTGCGTGCGTGTGTGTGTGAGCCTGTGTCCCAGCGCATATGTGTTTGTGTGTAAGTAGGTGCGCGCATGCTGGGGGGGGAGAGAGAGGGAGAGGGGAGAGCATCACAGGAGGAGCTGGGGGGAGGGTGGAGAGGAGCCACATCGTCAAACCTGTTGAAGAACAGGTTTAACTCATTGGCCTCATCCAGGTTTCCCTCCCTCCCCTGGATGGTCTTTGCTCCATGGCCAGTGATGGTTCTCATGCCACTCCACACCTCCCTGAGGTTCTTCTGTTGAAGCTTCCTCTCGAGCTTTCTTCTGTAGCTCTCCTTGCCCTCTGTGATCTTCTCCCTCAGTTCTCTCTGCACCTTCTTCATCTCCTCCTTGTCACCACTCCTGAAGGCCGCTTTCTTCCTGTTCAGTGATGCCTTGATGTCTTTAGTCACCCAGGGTTTGTTGTTGGGGAAGCAGTGCACGGTCTTGATCGGGATCACACAGTCCGTGCAGAAATTTACATAGTCCGTTATGCAGCCTGTGAGTCTGTCTATGTCCTGCCCATGTCCATCACAGAGAACATCCCAGTCTGTCAGCTCAAAACAGCCCTGGAGAGCCTCCTCCGCATCCTGAGACCACCCCCGTACAGTTCTGGTGACCACTGGTTGCCTCTGAACCGCAGGTTTATAGAGGGGCCTCAGGTAGACCAGGTTGTGATCTGATCTGCCCAGAGGGGGGAGAGCAGTGGAGCTGTAAGCCTCCTTAACATTGGCATACAGCAGGTCCAGTGTTTTATTTTCCCTGGTTTTGCAGTCCACAAACTGTTTGAATGTGGGCAGGGTTGATGTCAGAGTGACATGGTTAAAATCACCCGATATCGATATGAACGCGCTTGGGTGCAGAGTCTGTAGACGCGCGGTCACGGAGTTGATGACGTCAGCAGCCCGCGACGCGTTAGCCGCAGGAGGAATGTAAACAACAATAACAATGGCCTGGGTGAACTCTCTGGGCAGGTAATATGGACGGAGACTCACTGCCAGTAGTTCGATGTCCGGGCTGCACACACGTTCCTTCACTGTAATGTGTCCAGGGTTGCACCATCTGTTGTTCACGTACACAGCGACTCCCCCTCCTTTTTTCTTGCCGCTCTCGATGCAACTCCTGTCCGCCCGCACCAGCTGAAAGCCGGCTAAGTCCACTACAGTGTCCGGAACATTGTCATGCAGCCATGTCTCCGTGAAGCACATAACAGAGCCCTCCCGAAACACACTCTCGCTCCTTGTGAGTGATGTTAACTCATCCATCTTGTTCACCAGAGATCGTACGTTCCCCATGACGATGGACGGGAGATATATATAGATAGATATAGATATATACATATAGATATACTATATACTATAGCTCATCTCATCTGGGGGGGGGCGCAAGTGAAGCCATGCCTGTGCCGTATCCTAATTAGTCCTACGGTCAGTGGGCTGGGGAAGAACATGTCACGTTGTCTCTGTCCGCGACGCCGAGGGCCCCACCGAGACATACCCAGGCCCCGCCACACAGTCGGAGGTTCAGCAGCTGATCTCTTGTGTACACAATGGAGCCCCGCGGTGCATCCGCGTCCGCTATTAAATGGGCGTAGCATTTAGTGGGGACGCTGGGGACATGTCCCCACCAATATCCCCCCCCCCCCCCCCTCCCGGATCAGAACCGCGATTATACAGAACTATACAGCTGTGATTATACAGAACTATACAGCTGTGATTATACAGAACTATACAGCTGTGCTGCGGGCATCATAAGGTTGAGAACAGACTCGAGAACATAGGCTCGCTGAGCTGCAGTTTAAGGAGCGAGATCCTTGTTCGCTGGCTGATAGCAGTATGTACGTTGTATCCTACGTCAAGGAGCGTGCGCTAAGTGTGCCGGCACCTGCTGCTGCAGCGTGGGGGCCCTTGGGTGCTCTTGAGGACGCTTTGCTAATGTTGAAGTCAATAGCGGACGGGGGCCGGGTGAAAATGGATGTGCTAAAAGTGCGGTGCATTCGTTAGGTGCATCGTTCAGTTATTCATATATTTGTTCATTCATGGAGCCAGGCCAGGGTTTGTGTTTGGTTTCTCTAAGCCTTGTGTGTCCCAATGTGGAATCACAAAGCAGAAAATGATCAGAGGGCGTCGGGTGTGTTAGTCGAATTGTTAGTAGAATTGCTACTAAAGGGTCATTTGCTTGGCTATTTTAATGGAGCTCTTTAACTGCGACACTCTGATACAATTTGTCAAACTAATCGCCAAATATCTATTAGTATCTGCAGTCAGTCATAACTATGATAAAAATGACTTAAACATCATGAATCAGACCAATAAATGAAGCAGGCAGTTTTAATATTATTGTTTGCGATCATCATCTGCTTCAATCGTAGTGTTTCTGAGCAGATGGCAGATGTATATATGTGTGTGTGTGTGTGTGTGTGTGTGTGTGTGTGTGTGTGTGTGTGTGTGTGTGTGTGTGTGTGTGTGTGTGTGTGTGTGTGTGTGTGTGTGTGCGCGCGCGTGGAAGAGGCTGGGTGCTGGACAAACACGGCTAGTTGTCTCAGCTTCCTGAGGTATGTCCTGTGCAAACACCGTGGGCCAGGGCCAGCATCTCACCCAGGCTCCAGGGCTGCTCTCCCTCTTCTGCTTTCACTGGATATCTTCCACAAATATTATCAGCCGGGTGTCAGTGTAATGTTTGGGTTGTGTCCCAACGGGGTTGGACCCAGAACGCTGAATTAATAGTTTAATCCCCACAATAACAGCGGAATGTCCAATGAAATTAAGGTTTGGGGAATAATATCTAAACCAAAGTTCGCTTTTTCCTTTTCTTTTTTCCTCCGTGAAACACGAATGGAATTTCAGCCTTTTCTGTCTTTTTCTGGCAGAAATGTGCTGGCACGCCGCTGGGAAGCGCTGGGAATAAGTGCTTCATGTGTGTTTACTGTTTCTATGACAACCAGCCATGTTAGCTCCTTAGCTCCTAGCTTCACACTGTAAGCGATAACTTCTTATTGCATACATCTATCAGTGATAAGCAGCGTATGCAAGTGGGGAACTAGACCTTGTCCACACGTATGTAGGTATTTATGAAAACGTATCCCCCACCCCCGTTTTATCACCGCAAAAGAACGCAAAAATCGGTCTAATACGCCGGGTGACGACGGGTCGTGTCCCAGCTAATATATGATTGGTTGCCTGAAAAGAAGTGACAGTGACGACACCAGCGCCTTTCGGAAAAGTGACGATATTTTCTATATTTCTACGGGAAGAACTCGGAGTGGCCACACAAAAAAGACAGAAATTAGCACAAAAAAAGCTTTTTCTCTAGGCTCCACAAACAATTGAAAAAAGAAACTAGCACTCAGAAAAAAAACACCATGTCTTAACTCAACGGCACTTGTTTGCTCATAACTGCACTTACCTATCATTGGGGTTATAATGTATGAATGCAAATGGTTTCCTTACATCAGCATATGAATGCTTATGAAGTCACGGCATGAATATTTACGATGATTCACAGTTAACTGTCTTTACCATTTCCCCAAAAAGTGATTTAAATGCACCTGGTCTCTCATCTCTGAGGCACGCATGTTTGCTCAGGTTGTTTGTCTTGCGTATCCGACGAGCAGATGTAATTGCCTGTAAGAGGCAACGACTGCTTTCATCCAATCAGGAGAGACCTAGGGTACACACACACACACACACACACACACACACACACACACACACACACACACACACACACAGTCATGCAGCCAGGGCCTCGTCCTCCTCTCCTGGTTAATTCACACTGGGCCTAGAAAGAACACTCTTCCACTCTCTGTACTCGACTTTATTATGCCTAAACAAATTAATTACAGCGAGTGAAGGCTTGGAGAGGAGTAGTCGAGAGTTGAATCCTACTGCAGAGGTGGGCCAATTTCAAGTTGAGAAAATAAAAGTCCCGCCATCGTGCTGATTTGACGAACGAGCTGCACCTCTGGAATGTGCCAATTCTCAAATTGGCACTTTAAGATGGTTCAGACGATAATGAAAAAATATTGCGAAACTCTTTAAGTTCCACCTCTGTTAGAGAGCGAGTGAGAGAGCGAGAAAGAGAGAGAGAGAGAGAGAGAGAGAGAGAGACCCTCTGTTTGTATAGTGGACCTATTTGTCCCAGGTTGGCAGCGAGCCATGGCGTTGAGTGATGTTACTTAGAATAACAAACGGGGGAAAGTAACTTTGGAATTCTCTGGAAATTATGACTTGGTCCACAGCGTTACGCTATCGAACGACGAACATCCATCTAACGAGCCGTCAACACCCTCTCCCTGGCCCGCCCCTCCCCTACCCCCCCCCCCCCCCCTCCCCAGTAGCCTGGTGGGGATGTTAACACTGAAAAGGAACAGGAGAGAGAAACTTGAGTCAATCTTTTTATAGAATTGTTAATAATATGGTAGACAGTAGTGAAAAACCATGGCCCCAAGCACCACTTACTGCCACAACCCACATGAACCAGGCAAGTGTGTGTGTGTGAGAGTGTGTGTCTGTGTGCGCGTGTGTGTGTGTGTGTGTGTGTGTGTGTGTGTGTGTGTGTGTGTGTGGATGTATGGATGTGTGTGTCTGGCGTGTGTGTGTGTGTGTGTTGCTTGTGTCTACTTGTTTGTGTTCTGTACATGCTTATGCAAAACCTGTGTGTGTGTTTGTGTTTGTGCGTACACGGTTGTGTGTATGTGTGCCTGGCAAGTGTGTGGCAAACTACTTTCTCTGCAAATGCATGAAAAGGGTGTGTGTGTGTGTGTGTATGTGTGTGTGTATGTGTGTGTATATATGTGTATGTGTGTGTGTGTGTGTGTGTGTGTGTGTGTGTGTGTGTGTGTGTGTGTTTATGTGTGCGTGCGTGTGTGTTTACGACTCTCACTGTACGCATGTCTAAATGTAACCAGCATGTGTGCAAAGAGGGTGGACATGCTAGGCCGATGCTACCAGAGGAATGTTTATGGCTGGAAATACAGTTCAAAATTACTTTCTTCTGCTTCAAGAAACCACCACGACAAACCAAAATAGCTAGCAGCCAGTAAGCCCCGGTTCAGCCCATGGCTCACAGCAGCTCCTCAGCCCCTCTGTGTGCGACGGACGGGGCGGCTGCAGCAAGATACAGTACCGAGTGGACCCGGAGCGTCTAAAAATAACCTTTTAAAATCATATTAGCCGCTCTATTCTCGGGGCAGCCCAAGATAGAATCAGTGATTAAATGAGGTGTTCGGGTGATGGAAGAGAAGGTCTTTCGTCACCGAATTGGATATCGGCGTTTCATCGGAGGAAGGGAGGCGAGCAAGTTTAGAAATGTTGTTTTCCAGTGAATGCGATGCAGTGAAATGCATTGCAATGGTGCACCGAGAAAGTTCTTTTTTTTTTGGGTATTATTTCTAGTCATTACAGTATTACACATAAAACGAGTAACGTTGATACAGTCGGCTACCACTGATCACATAAAAATCCCGTCTAAAATCGCTTCATTTTGACCATTTGACCATCTTGGCATTCGATTAATAGACAGCATTCGTGATTTACTGTGAAAAGTCAAGTTTGAACCACAGCTAATAGGGTTGTGGTGGTGGTGGGGGGTCCGGGGTCTGCCGGCTGTATAGGCTGATCCGGGGTCTGCCGGCTGTATAGGCTGATCCGGGGTCTGCCGGCTGTATAGGCTGATCCGGGGTCTGCCGGCTGTATAGGCTGATCCGGGGTCTGCCGGCTGTATAGGCTGATCCTGGGTCTGCCGGCTGTATAGGCTGATCCGGGGTCTGCCGGCTGTATAGGCTGCGCTGCCCTCAGCAGGGCTCCATTGTGTAGCTTTCAGGCGGCCAGCCTGTAATTAAGTTATCCTTAGTGCCTTGAGAGCAGCTTCTTTGCGCGAGCGCTGCGCTAACGCCAAAGTGACGCTAATTGTCCCGTGTTTTAATTTCTAATGGAATAAAGGAGCCGAAGGGAACGCTCTGGCTAATGAGGTGAAGACACCGCGTGTGTGTGTGTGTGTGTGTGTGTGTGCTTGTGTGTGTGTGTGTGTGTGTGTGTGTTCCAATGTTCTGCTGTTTTATCAAATCCAGGCCCAGCAAATAATGTAAAAACCAATATGCCGTTTTTCTCTTAGATTGAGGACATTTGTCTTTTGACGCTTTTGTCCTCAGCGACTTACAATAATGACACTTGTGGAAAGAGTGAAACAAAAATATATACTATATCGCTGTCTCTGAAACTCCCTGATTGTATAACACCCCCACCACCACCACCACCACCATTGGGCCTTATTCATTCTCCACAGTGTCTCAGTGTGGAATCAGCCAAGGGTAGAAACCTTAAAAACACAACGGCTCAACGTCGCCGATCAACGATCAATAGAGATGAACAGGCAGCTCGCGTGCCATCCGCTTAGCTTGCTGCCAGTGCGAGAGTGCTGGCCTGCGACGTTATTAGACAGAGAAGCGTCGGTGTCGATGGGAAACAGAATGTGTTTACACAGCCTTGGGAGTGTTTGTGTCATAGTTTAGATTCCAGACATTTCAACATCCAAATAAATTAGATTTGACCTATGTGTGCAAATAAATCTCCTGAAAGAAGGGACTGGGCGCAGCTGTGTTAAAATATGTTTGAGGGTTCAAATCCTAACATTTCCCCCCAATTTTGTTTTTAATGAACGTATACACAGGAAACTGTGGTCGGAATTCCACTTTATTTAAGAGCTCAGCCGTTGGGTAAAAGCGTTTGTTTATCAGCACTAACATTGTTTAAAACCCCTTAAAAGAATCAGGCTTTACTGGTAGGTCTTATGTGATTCCAGGAAGAGACTGACCAATAACAACCTATCTTAACGACCCAGAAAAAAGACCAGCGCCAGGCCCTTTCAACCCCCCAAAGACACATTACCGTATGAATATTTCAAAAACACCTCAGTGTCTGCTCTGTCATTTCTCTACCTTATCGTCTTTGAGTAGAGTTTGCTTTTGCGAGTGGCCCGCGGCCCTTCCTCTTATTGTTTCAATATGTCAGAGCATTGTTTGAATGAGGTCAGCCATTACGGATCTGGCCCGCGGCCAGCTTGACTTGAGCTGATTTAATTGAATCTACAACATGAGTCAAACTCAAACAAGCACAGATTGCTGGGCTATGACAGCCTCATTACTCCACATTAGGGAATCATTTTTACGATGCATTGTGACTTTGCAGGCACCGCAAACGCTACGGGGACACCGTCGCCGTACTCTCGAGTACACTTTGCGGCAAGTACTTTTTCTTAAAAATACTGTATGAAAAAAGCCACCCACCCCCCCCCCCCCATTTCCCATTTTTTCCGACAAAACAACAAAGGGAGAAAAGCGTGCTATTTTGTGTAGGTTACTGTGAATGCCTTCTGGGTTAAAGTGTTTGTACGTTTTGCTGTTTTCAATAATGGAATGACATTCAATGGCATTTTCGCTCTTGAACGGAATTTTCTTTTGGCAACGCATTACGAATTCAACCTGCCGTGTGTCACTCACGTCCAGAGACGGCACGGGCAGAAGAAGAGGAGAAAACATCCACATCCACATCTAACCCTCCCCCCACCCCCCCCCACATCCCCCCCTCAGCCGTGGCACCATTTTACTGTTAGCTCCGCCGCTACGAACACTTAAAGAGAATGAAGCCATTATCGGTTTGGCCCGGCGCGGCAGACAAAGGGGGTCTCTGTCGTGGCATACCACACGATGTGATATCACACGCTATAACGGCGCACAGTACGCATGTAGCACATACGCAACATTCATCTCGCACCCCCTTCACAATGCGCCGCCGGCGGTTTCTCCGCAGCCCCCCCCCCCCCCCGAAACGCCCGACTTTTACATTTCTCAATTAACCACGCATTCTTCGAGAGCCGCCGGCAAGCAAAAACCAAAAGACTTGCAGGGTGAAGGAAGAACGTATAGGTTGGTTGGCTCGACGCGCCTCGACCCGCCGCTCTCTCTCTCTCTCTCTCTCTCTCTCTCTCTCTCTCTCTCCTCTCTCTCTCTCTCTCTCTCTCTCTCTCTCTCTCTCTCTCTCTCTCTCTCTCTCGCTCTCTCTCTCTCTCCACAATAAAGGGGAAGAAAATGTTGAGAGTGCGAGGTGCTGTGGAGGGGAGATAGGCCGGTGTTTGCTCAGGGCTAGGTATCGGGCACAAAAAACAAACATGGCCGCCCTTAATGGGCCTGTTTGCCTGCCAAAGGTAAAGACAGCTGTTCCCTCTCAGCACAATGGAGCTGCCTCGGAGTGCAGGCGGAACACGCAGCGTCCCCATAGTAACGCTCACCTTCTGTGTACTTATTAAGCCCCCCCCCCCCCTTTAGAGATAAATAGTAAGTAATATTTAAATAGCAAGGCCGCGGCTTGTCTTTTATAAGGCTTTTGCTTTGAAAATTGGAAGAGAAAATTAGGGTCAGACTCAGGAACACTCTGCCGGATGTGAAATTGCATTTGTGATTATTGAAATAGATGAGTGGAGATCTGAAGGGGGTTGGGGGTGTCGGAGGGGGGCAAGGGAGCAGAGGGGAGGGCGGGTGGGGGGGCGGGGCTGTACACATGTATAACAAAAGTGAGGCAGAGATGAGAGACAGTGGCAACTCCATTTGATATTGCTGTGGAACGCATTGTGTTCTGTTGCTTTGCTTTATCTGCCCTACTCAGGTGGCCTTGCGTGCACAATCCGCTCTGAGATTGAGAAAGTACCTCCCTCTCCTCCCCTCCCCTCTCTCTGTCTGTCTGTCTGTCTCTCTCTCTCTGTCTCACTCTGTCTGTCTCTCCCTCTCTCTCTCTCTCTCTCTCTCTCTCTCTCTCCCTCTCTCTCTCTCTCTCTCTCTCTCTCTCTCTCTCTCTCCCTCTCCCTCACTCTCAACAAAATGTGCTTTCTGAAAAGAGCATTTATGCTCGGCGATATGAGCAAAGTGGGGGGTTATTGAAACGCTGAAAAGCACTTTCCTCTCTTACCAGAAAATTAATACACTTTCCTTGTACCTGTCCGGCTGAATCAGCATCCCCGCTCCTCTCAGCGGCTACATTGAGGGAATCAGGCAGATTATTGTGCCACACCGTCGGACATTTTCTTTAAGAAAAGTGGAGTAAACAAGCAAATGGCCTGACGTGACTCAGAGCATTTTATTCATTTAAATGTATTCAGATTTGATCAGATAAAATGGTGATGTTCCCAGAGCAGCGAGTGGGGATGTTGTGTTATGTGTATGTTATGATATATAATATCATAAAAAAACAAAAATAACATTTCAACTTAAATAACAAGGGTACAGTTACGTAATTGCCATGACTGTACCTCCACTGGCAAAACTACAAACAGCTCTGCTGGCGAACACACACACACACACACACACACACACACACACACACACACACACACACACACATTTATTTGCATTATTATATGTTCAATCACATGAGCTGAATATAGAAAATGTTAGTTATTGTTAGTTTGGTTTATTGTAAAGCTGTATTTTGCTTTTATTGCTTTTTTTGGGTACATTTTATTGCAGGTTTTTGCAGAGAAAGCAAAAATTGAAAATTTACAGACAAAATAAACAAATGAAAACCAACTC
>PIJE02000881.1:129397-141897 GCA_002895965.2 Coryphaenoides rupestris
CATGCATGTCACCTGCAGATTGTATTGTGTGTGTGTGTGTGTGTGTGTGTGTGAAGAGTTTCTAGTTTTCTTGGACGGGGGGGGGACGTTGTTTCGTCCCGACCACACGAGTACAGTCTGACTGTGTCTGTCACCTGCGTTCATTAAGTAGCTTCTCACCTACGGTGCCGTAGACTTTAATGAGAGCTCTAGGTCAGGCTGACAGAGGAGTACACAGAGAGACAGGAGAGAGAGAGAGAGAGAGAGAGAGAGAGAGAGAGAGAGAGAGAGAGAGAGAGAGAGAGAGAGAGAGAGAGAGAGAGAGAGAGAGAGAGAGAGAGAGAGAGAGAGAGAGAGAGAGAGAGAGAGAGAGAGAGAGAGAGAGAGAGAGAGAGAGAGAGAGAGAGGATATGTTCTGTTTGAAGAGCAATCATATATGTGGACTTTGGACTCGATTACAAACGTGAAGTCAAAGAGGTTTTGAGTCATTCTGGGAACCGGGCGGTACCTTCTGAGAACTAACACGAGGTCCTGGGTCTGTCATCGTAATACACACAAAGAAGACACAAATATTTGTCGCTTCTATTTTATTTATTTTTTTGCGACACAGCATTTAAACTTGTTTTCCCCCACAGTCTCTATTGTAGGAGGGAGGGAGGGATCGCTCCAATGTCTTCGATGATTTGGATGAGGGGAGTTTTTCCTTTAAGCCCTTGAGAAGAATGAGTGTGTTAGGGGGTAGGGGGTGGGGAGGGTGTCGTATCGTGTGTGAAGCCCTTTGAGACTGTAGCTGTGATCAAGGGGTGATACGAACACATTCGACGCCAGAAGAGATCTGCCTCAGCGCTCGAGACCTTGATGGTTCTCTCGGACGATGCTTGGCGCCACCGGGCCTTCGCACTGACGAGTCACAATGACCCACCTGTTCAGAGTCTCTTGAGTCTCTTGAGTCTCTTGCGGAAGCTGACGAGCGACTCTGCCCTCGTGACGTCGGCCGGGAGCTCGTTCCACCGCCGCGGTGCCGGAACAGAGACGTTGCCGTTGGTACGTGGTTTATATGCTGCTTCCACTGGGGGCAACGAGGCCCAGGATGTGCTCTTAATCGTGTGTGTGACTGAGAGGAGATGCCCCCGTAGACAGCCGGGTCTGCCGGCTGTATAGGCTGATCCTGGGTCTGCCGGCTGTATAGGCTGATCCGGGGTCTGCCGGCTGTATAGGCTGCGCTGCCCTCAGCAGGGCTCCATTGTGTAGCTTTCAGGCGGCCAGCCTGTAATTAAGTTATCCTTAGTGCCTTGAGAGCAGCTTCTTTGCGCGAGCGCTGCGCTAACACCAAAGTGACGCTAATTTGTCCCGTGTTTTAATTTCTAATGGAAATAAAGGACCGAAGGGAACGCTCTGGCTAATGAGGTGAAGACACCTGTGTGTGTGTGTGTGTGTGTGTGTGTGTGCTTGTGTGTGTGTGTGTGTGTGTGTGTGTTCCAATGTTCTGCTGTTTTATCAAATCCAGGCCCAGCAAATAATGTAAAAACCAAATATGCCGTTTTTCTCTTAGATTGAGGACATTTGTCTTTTGACGCTTTTGTCCTCAGCGACTTACCAATAATGACACTTGTGGAAAGAGTGAAACAAAAATATATACTATATCGCTGTCTCTGAAACTCCCTGATTGTATAACACCCCCACCACCACCACCACCACCATTGGGCCTTATTCATTCTCCACAGTGTCTCAGTGTGGAATCAGCCAAGGGTAGAAACCTTAAAAACACAACGGCTCAACGTCGCCGATCAACGATCAATAGAGATGAACAGGCAGCTCGCGTGCCATCCGCTTAGCTTGCTGCCAGTGCGAGAGTGCTGGCCTGCGACGTTATTAGACAGAGAAGCGTCGGTGTCGATGGGAAACAGAATGTGTTTACACAGCCTTGGGAGTGTTTGTGTCATAGTTTAGATTCCAGACATTTCAACATCCAAATAAATTAGATTTGACCTATGTGTGCAAATAAATCTCCTGAAAGAAGGGACTGGGCGCAGCTGTGTTAAAATATGTTTGAGGGTTCAAATCCTAACATTTCCCCCCAATTTTGTTTTTAATGAACGTATACACAGGAAACTGTGGTCGGAATTCCACTTTATTTAAGAGCTCAGCCGTTGGGTAAAAGCGTTTGTTTATCAGCACTAACATTGTTTAAAACCCCTTAAAAGAATCAGGCTTTACTGGTAGGTCTTATGTGATTCCAGGAAGAGACTGACCAATAACAACCTATCTTAACGACCCAGAAAAAAGACCAGCGCCAGGCCCTTTCAACCCCCCAAAGACACATTACCGTATGAATATTTCAAAAACACCTCAGTGTCTGCTCTGTCATTTCTCTACCTTATCGTCTTTGAGTAGAGTTTGCTTTTGCGAGTGGCCCGCGGCCCTTCCTCTTATTGTTTCAATATGTCAGAGCATTGTTTGAATGAGGTCAGCCATTACGGATCTGGCCCGCGGCCAGCTTGACTTGAGCTGATTTAATTGAATCTACAACATGAGTCAAACTCAAACAAGCACAGATTGCTGGGCTATGACAGCCTCATTACTCCACATTAGGGAATCATTTTTACGATGCATTGTGACTTTGCAGGCACCGCAAACGCTACGGGGACACCGTCGCCGTACTCTCGAGTACACTTTGCGGCAAGTACTTTTTTTAAAAATACTGTATGAAAAAAGCCACCCACCCCCCCCCCCCATTTCCCATTTTTTCCGACAAAACAACAAAGGGAGAAAAGCGTGCTATTTTGTGTAGGTTACTGTGAATGCCTTCTGGGTTAAAGTGTTTGTACGTTTTGCTGTTTTCAATAATGGAATGACATTCAATGGCATTTTCGCTCTTGAACGGAATTTTCTTTTGGCAACGCATTACGAATTCAACCTGCCGTGTGTCACTCACGTCCAGAGACGGCACGGGCAGAAGAAGAGGAGAAAACATCCACATCCACATCTAACCCCCCCCACCCCCCCCACCCCACCCCCCCACCCCCCCTCAGCCGTGGCACCATTTTACTGTTAGCTCCGCCGCTACGAACACTTAAAGAGAATGAATCCATTATCGGTTTGGCCCGGCGCGGCAGACAAAGGGGGTCTCTGTCGTGGCATACCACACGATGTGATATCACACGCTATAACGGCGCACAGTACGCATGTAGCACATACGCAACATTCATCTCGCACCCCCTTCACAATGCGCCGCCGGCGGTTTCTCCGCAGCCCCCCCCCCCCCCCCCGAAACGCCCGACTTTTACATTTCTCAATTAACCACGCATTCTTCGAGAGCCGCCGGCAAGCAAAAACCAAAAGACTTGCAGGGTGAAGGAAGAACGTATAGGTTGGTTGGCTCGACGCGCCTCGACCCGCCGCTCTCTCTCTCTCTCTCTCTCTCTCTCTCTCTCTCTCTCTCTCTCTCTCTCTCTCTCTCTCTCTCTCTCTCTCTCTCTCTCTCTCTCTCTCTCTCTCTCTCTCCACAATAAAGGGGAAGAAAATGTTGAGAGTGCGAGGTGCTGTGGAGGGGAGATAGGCCGGTGTTTGCTCAGGGCTAGGTATCGGGCACAAAAAACAAACATGGCCGCCCTTAATGGGCCTGTTTGCCTGCCAAAGGTAAAGACAGCTGTTCCCTCTCAGCACAATGGAGCTGCCTCGGAGTGCAGGCGGAACACGCAGCGTCCCCATAGTAACGCTCACCTTCTGTGTACTTATTAAGCCCCCCCCCCCCCCCCTTTAGAGATAAATAGTAAGTAATATTTAAATAGCAAGGCCGCGGCTTGTCTTTTATAAGGCTTTTGCTTTGAAAATTGGAAGAGAAAATTAGGGTCAGACTCAGGAACACTCTGCCGGATGCGAAATTGCATTTGTGATTATTGAAATAGATGAGTGGAGATCTGAAGGGCATTGGGGGTGTCGGAGGGGGGCAAGGGAGCAGAGGGGAGGGCGGGTGGGGGGGCGGGGCTGTACACATGTATAACAAAAGTGAGGCAGAGATGAGAGACAGTGGCAACTCCATTTGATATTGCTGTGGAACGCATTGTGTTCTGTTGCTTTGCTTTATCTGCCCTACTCAGGTGGCCTTGCGTGCACAATCCGCTCTGAGATTGAGAAAGTACCTCCCTCTCCTCCCCTCCCCTCTCTCTGTCTGTCTGTCTGTCTCTCTCTCTCTGTCTCACTGTCTGTCTCTCCCCCCTCTCTCCCTCTGTCTCTCTCTCTCTCGCTCTCTCTCTCTCTCTCTCTCTCTCTCTCCCTCTGTCTCTCTCTCCCTCTCTCTCAACAAAATGTGCTTTCTGAAAAGAGCATTTATGCTCGGCGATATGAGCAAAGTGGGGGGTTATTGAAACGCTGAAAAGCACTTTCCTCTCTTACCAGAAAATTAATACACTTTCCTTGTACCTGTCCGGCTGAATCAGCATCCCCGCTCCTCTCAGCGGCTACATTGAGGGAATCAGGCAGATTATTGTGCCACACCGTCGGACATTTTCTTTAAGAAAAGTGGAGTAAACAAGCAAATGGCCTGACGTGACTCAGAGCATTTTATTCATTTAAATGTATTCAGATTTGATCAGATAAAATGGTGATGTTCCCAGAGCAGCGAGTGGGGATGTTGTGTTATGTGTATGTTATGATATATAATATCATAAAAAAACAAAAATAACATTTCAACTTAAATAACAAGGGTACATTTACGTAATTGCCATGACTGTACCTCCACTGGCAAAACTACAAACAGCTCTGCTGGGCGAACACACACACACACACACACACACACACACACACACACACACACACACACACAATTTATTTGCATTATTATGTTCAATCACATGAGCTGAATATAGAAAATGTTAGTTATTGTTAGTTTGGTTTATTGTAAAGCTGTATTTTGCTTTTATTGCTTTTTTTGGGTACATTTTATTGCAGGTTTTTGCAGAGAAAGCAAAAATTGAAAATTTACAGACAAAATAAACAAATGAAAACCAACTCAACCTCTGAATGCTTGATAATATAAAATAATAATAAAATAGCACAACAACCTAGACAAAGTAAATAGGAAACATGGTGTGTGTGTGTGAAGCATCTGAATGTCATGTCAACACGATCACACATCTACGGTCCACGGCACGCTAACACTGCAGCCAAACTAACACACAAACAAGAAGTGTTCTCACCGCACAAATTAAATCAAACGGACCACAGTTATGGTGTTGTGCGTGTGTGTGAGAGTGTGAATGTATGCGTGTGTGTGTGTGTTTATGTGTGTGTGTGTGCGTGTGAGAATGTATGCGTGTGAGAATATGACTGTATGCATGCGTGCGTGTGTGTGTGTATATATATATGTGTGTGTGTGTGTGTGTGTGTATATATATATGTGTGTGTGTGTGTGTGTATATATATATGTGTGTGTGTGTGTGTATATATATATGTGTGTGTGTGTGTGTGTGTGTGAGAGTTTCCTGAATTATTGCCCGTATATCAGTTTAATGATCAGCTGAGTTGAGGGTTATTTTTGCACACCCATGACTCAAAGCAACACTGCAGTGTGGAAAATTCCAGCTACAGACAGTATAGAGAGACAGAGAGGAGCGAGACAGAGACACACAGGGGCTGTAATGATGCTCACACCAACGGGGCTGTTGTTTCTTAACCTTATAAAAAATATTCATTATCATTTCATGATTTTATTGGTGGATTGAGATCATTCAGGTCAGGATTCATCGTGACACACATCCCTGTAGAAACCTCCTTGACTGCAGACTCATCCGACCGAAATGAACTGAAGTTCCAAGTGAAGTTAAACTATGATTCTCTCGTTCCTCACTGTCTCTCCCCCCTTTTTCGATCTCCATTCCAAGATTGTCACATTTCAATTATGAACCATAAGCATTTGAATGAGGAACAAACGTCTTTTTCTCAAGGGGGAAAGAAAGAAATATAATATAATACCATAATAATCATAGTAGCTGTGCATTCCAAAAAATCCATTCCACTTGGATTGGGAAAAAGTAGTGTTCCACTTATCCCACTGTACAGAACAGTAGCATCACACAGCCATTGTTGATTGTGCTGCTGGGTGTGATGACTCCATTGGTAATAACCACACAGCACAATAGGGACAAACGGGGCTGTGAGTGTCTGGGTTCTCTCCTCTCCAGTTCATATCCACGCTGAGCTGCTGCTGCTGCACACCCAGACGCAGCGCTGGACAGGCCTGCTTCTCATTGGGCCATCCAGTCTTGGACAGAGGGGGGGGGGGAACTTGCTGCATCAGCAAGTTATGATATGATTGCGAACATCACACACTTATTTGTTGCACCGCAAACAGAATTATATATATATAGATAGAGAGATATATACATATATAGGTTGAGTGTGCATGTGTTCCTGTGTGTTCCTGTGTGTGGGTGTGCGCGTATATTTGCACAATGGCCCTCCTCCGATGTAATCAGTTAACACTTCCCCTATTTATTCCAGGACTATTTTCACACCCGATAACGCTCCCAGTTTCCTCTTTACTTCTCCTCAGACGCGTCCTTCGAGGCCGAGGCCGAGAAGAAATTATTTTTAATACGTCGGACAAATCAGGGGGGGCCTCTTTCTTTCACATCATTTGTCTTTGACGGAGCGCGGCCAAACAGCCCCGTCTGAACGGCGTTTCCGCGTACTTCCGCCCGTTTACACCTGGACAGGTGATCCCTCCACGTCCTTGCCGTCCCCATGGGAACGCCAGGTGCTACCTTTCTCTGTCTCTCTGATTGTTTAACTGCGGTGGCCCACAAACAACTCACCAGCCCCCTCCGAGCTACGTAGGCATGTTCTGGTGTCCGCATCTATCACTCTTTAAGACCAACGCAGTGCTGATCGCCACGGTTTTTTGAAAGCTGCTCGTTACCCTTACCGCCTTTTTCTTTCTAACTTTCAACCGATTTATTCATTGTTTAGTTATTTTTTCTGTCGTTGCTTTTCTGTAGGAGTTGCAGAAGCAGCACTCGGCATTTTATATCCGCCTCCAGAATCACTCTGGCCCTAATTGAAATGAATGCAAGGTATAATCATGTTGTAAATCACCGCCGCCGCTCCTGCCCTAACTTGACATCATATCAAGCGATCTAAAAGTGGGGGCCTATATATAGGTGTTTGTGAAGATGCTGCTTGGTTAATGGCAAAATTGAATGATCCACAAAATAGGTCATCATCACATGTGATTTCAATGTGTGCCTGTGGCTTGAGCAGCTATAATATACTGTCAATGCTCACTGTGTGCATCCTATCTCCTATCTGTTAGTTTTACCATTCAGATCCTCTGACCTGTTTGGTTGAGACTGAGAGAGCAGCCATTTTGTATTTTTTGCTATTGGGCAATTTTTGTTTTGACATTGTGGTGAACTCTGGATATTTCAGGCATTAAAAAGAATGGGACTAATCAGAGATTAGTAGGTAATAGCCTTGACTGCTTGTTGATTGGCAAATAAAGGCTACTCACGTCTAATTACCATAATGTGATGTGTAACGCGATGGCACAAGTGAGAGAGTGTGACTGACACACAATAGGCTCGAGTCATCAACGTCGGCGCCGAACTCGCACATTAGAATTAATCTGGCCTGATTAAAAATGCAAATGGATGAAAGTCATTCATGTAGTTTACATGTTTTTATAATATGTAATTGATTTAATTACATGGAAAATGAAATGGTGTAATGTTATGATTGCGTTTATTTTTTCCCCCTCAGTCGTCCCTCTGCCAATTGCCGCAGATAAATTAATATTCTCTCTAGCCAAGAAGATGCAGCTAATGAGATTACTTCATGGTCCCTCTGTCTCTCTGTCTCTCTCTCTCTGTCTGTCTGTCTGTCTGTCTCGCTCTCTCTCTAATTTCCCTTCTGCTTTTTTGAATACGCACAGTGATGATAATGTTGCCGTGCCAGCAGCACAGTAGATGATTTGGCTCAGCACACGACACACGTTGTGTTGTGTTGTGTGGAGTTTCCAACATTATCATCTTGTCTACTCCAACTCAACGCTCTGTGTTAAGATATAAAAAGGAAAGGGTAGGACACGTGGATTTTGAAGTGTACAGTATATTAGTGTATTAATGTAAAAAAACAGGTGCCTCTGGTGTGTATTTCACAGAGACGAGTGTGATAATCCTGGTTGACAATAAGATGGTGCTGTATAGCCTACAGGAACCTGTCCCTCCTCCAACGATGCTTGGCCATTTTTCATTTCTGTGTCCTGACTGGAAGCTTATCAAATAATTTGATGAGAAAGTCTTGTTGGTTACCTTGGTTTGCCCTTTTTTCACAACTGCCTTGTTGGCATTTGTACAATATTCATGTAGCCTCGTCTAATTACAAGGCAGGGGCAGAAGTTTGTTATGTGCCTAAAAAAACCCCATTAAATTAGTGCCATTATATAACATTGCCATGCAGCCAACAACCAACCTGAGTTGCTTCCTGTTTTCAAACTCAACACCAGTAATTATTTTCAAACTGTGAACACCGTGTGCCATGTTGTTAGGACATTAAAACTGCAGTTGGATATTTTCTGCTCTGTGGAAACGAGCGTTGTGTTTTTACACCTTTCGCCGCGGTTGTAAAAGCATGCAAGCACACAGCGGACTTCCTGTGGGGGGAGGAAATTGATTTTCTTGGGCTTTGTTTGTTCCAGACCTACATGTGTGTTGTTTTGTTTGATACTTTTATTTTTACAATAATAAGTCGCTTTGCAATTCAATAATTATTTTTTTATTTGTTGCTTCGAACGTTATCACTCCCATTCGTCAGTAGGTGCCTACTCTACCTACCAGTAGGTTCAGAGGGCTGCTATAGTCCATCCATGTGGCTGATCACTGACAACAATAGGAGAGGAGTCCAGATCCAGCACATCCATGGCCCTCCAGACACAGGAGGCCAAAACAAAACGGCTGACATTCTTATTATTCTCAGTGGAAAATGCAATATTTTAGGTTTTGGCATAAAAATGTGTTGTTATAACGTTTTAGCAAGAAATTAGCATTTTCTTTCGATAATCTTTGTTCATGTAACAGAATTAGTGTTGTTGGTGGTTGCTATGGTGGTTGCTATGGATGCTGCTATCGCTGAAATCACGTAGCTTGCACGTTGTATGTACCTGTTTGGTGTTCTTTTAAAGTCAACATTTTAGACTGCCCAGGAATTATGTATTTCTTCTTTCTTCTTTGGATTTCCGACAGACTAGACTAGTCACCCTTCGGTATGACAACATAAATTTGTGGGGCAACACGGAAGTGAAGAGATCCATTCTAAAGACCTGTTGTTTATTTTATGTTGGCATGGCTACGCATCTGTTTTAACTTAAGATGACGTTAGATTCAGAGAGATACATGGGCTCTAGTGATTGGTTAGGGAAAAAATCGAATCCCCATTGGTGAAAGTGGAGGCGATGTTAGACTGAAGATGGAAATGGAGTGTAACGAGTTGACAATTCTGTCTGCTATAAGGCTAGTTTGTAGCCCTACAGGAAGTGATGCAATTAGCAGGTGACCTGAGGGTCTTGGACACTTGGGAGCACGCTAGAGACCTGGGGTCTGTTTCATATGAAAGGGGACATTCAAGACGACCAAAACTATCAACACAGGGGCCGTAGCCCTACAGAAAGTGATTAGCAGGTGACCTAGGGTTCAAGGACAATTGGGAGCGATTTCGAGACCTGGTGTCTCTTTTATAAGAAAGAATGGCTCAAGGACATACATGATTATCAATTTGGTGGCTCCAGCCCTACAGAAAGTAGGCAATCACTCACTGAGAGTTCATCAGAACATACAAATGCATGCACCCCCTCCAAAATCTAGAATGATTTTGGAGTAAGATAGGTCTCTTTTACATGAGTCAGGACATTAAGGTCTACTAGAATGATCAATTTGGAGGCTCTAGCCCGACAAGAAGTGATGCAATTAGTAGGTGGCCGAGGGGTCTAGGACACTTGAGAGTGAGCTGGGGTCTCTTTTATATAAATGTAGGCCTCAAGGACATATAAGATGATACATTTGAACCTTTATTCCAAAGGTTCAAATTTGGACCTTTTTGGAGAAGCAATAACGAACATAACTTCCGGGTTGCTCCATGTCGGAAATCCAAAGAAGAAGAGGAATTTAGTCATCCATGGGGCACTCTTCACATCTCAGATACCTGTAACTACACGGAAAGACAATGCAAAGATAACAATTCACAACAACATGCAAGTTACATGATTTCATGATTTCAGAAGTGTCCACAGCAACGATAGAAAACCTTGCATTAACTAACGGCCTAAACATCACTGAACGAAGATAAAAATAAAAATGTCTGCAATTTCATGCAGAAACTAACAATTTGGAGTGTCAGACATTTAGTCTTGGCCTCATGCATCTTCTTGAGCAGGATGCCGGGTCTTCTGGCTTTCTCTTGCCTACTGGATTGCCTACTGGATTTGTACTGGTCAACCATACAAATGATAACGGCCCTCTGAACCTACTAGGAGATGGAGTAGGCACCTACTAACCCAAAGCTATGGGGCTGATAACCACTGATAATGTCCACTGAATCGAGTGATAACGTTCAAAGCAGCAGGGGTCATAGATTTTAATCTTCTCGGCAAAATGTATCAAATGTTTTCAGTTTTGATCTTGGCAATGTTCTGCCGGTGTCTGTGTTTTTAGTTCTGCATCCAAGCTAACTTACATTTTATCAGAGTCAGAAATCATCACTCAGACATTCCCCAGATCCATTTTCTTTTTTTGGTCTAAAAACAGAGACATCAAAGTCAAATCTCCAAAGTGGTCTAAAACACCACCAGTCAGAAATCCTCAACGTGTCGCAAAAAAGCAGCCGTGTTTACACTTCTGAGCACGGCAACGTTTTTTTCTTCTTTTTGACTTTTAAGTCAAAACAGAAAAAAGACGGCACGAAGGCTTGAGCGGGTTTTGTGTTGACAGGATCGGGATCGACTTCCAAAGCGAGCCTTAGTGGCTCGTCGGGGACGCGATGGAAAGCATGCCATTGATCTGTGTGCATTAGCGCGCTACGGTCACATAAGGAATGAGTGGCAGAAGAAAACACGCAGTGTGTGTCATGCTATGTGAGTGCTACAGTACAAAGAGGGGGCTAACATAGCAGCCGGTCTATTGGCATTTCATTGTTTATCGTTTCAAGTCTAACCGTGTATTTTTCTTTCATAAAAACGAATTTTGGGGCTCACAGAGATCCATCTGGAATCCATTGTGGATCGTTTTGAAATATATGGGCCCATAGTGCTGCCTTTGCCCTTCAGAGGAGAAGAAAAAAGCATCATGAAAGATGATTGTAGTAAAACAAGGGTAAAAAGAAGGGAGAAAAAAAAGACGTTAGCGATGTTAAAGGAATAGTTGATCCAATTGGCATAGTTGGCTTGATATCCACTTACATGAAATGTTGGTAATCCCATACCAGATATTTTTTATGGTTGGCCGGTGCACATTAAGACGAATAGGCAAATGGGCGAAATATTGATAAAAAATTTGAGGGGTCAGGGCCAGAATGCACAAATTCAGATGGAGGCTGCGAAGCATCTCAATTAAAGCTCCACGGGCCGGGTAATAAACCTCTCGACAATTGTCATGATTACATTCACGACAACGATGATGCATTTATTGATGACATTTATTTTCGATAGTTTAGGTCCGTTTTCCTCAACCTGCAACAAGACAATTGTACAGAAGAGAAACAAAACCCGTGGAAATGAAAGCCGTCTAACCGGCTCATGCTGGTGCACACAGGCACTCCGGTGTATTCTTTTAGGAATAACCCAGAAACGCACCGTAAAATCTATTTAACCACAGCCGCCACTTCCCCCGTTAGTGGACCCGACAAATGCATAGCTGTCCCTTTCTTTGCCTGTGCATATATCAGCTGCACATCCACCAAGCATATCGCAGGCAAAACCATTAAGTGGTTCATGTTAATTATGTTGAGTTGAATCAGTGTTGGTAGTGCATAACATAAATATGTATTATGTTCTATATTTGTGTAAATGTGTTATGTGTACATTATATAGTGATGGACATTTTATAATGCAGTTGTGATCTGTCACATAATGTACATTTCTAGGAGCCTTGTTCATGAAAGAACGGTATATGGTATAAAATGTATGTCATGTGTGTTTCAATGTATTCATATTTATTCAAGTTAGTAAATGGGCTAGCTAGACTAATATTCAGTAACCACATTTAACCTTCTGGTTTCTTCAGCTCTCTCCCGGAAGGCAAATAGCCTTTAAACTTGACAGAAATAATAATTATTGTTAATTAATGATATCGACTGAACTGAAAAATATTTTTGGCCGTATCGCTCAAACCTAACTCCACAACTAGCGCTTACAGTGAATAAGTCTACATCCTGCACACATACCCCCCGCCCACTATACTCCATTTTTATACGATCTCTCTAGGATAAAGAATATAGAGAAAAAATGTTCACCGTTCCCCCCATTGTGACAGCGA
>PIJE02000881.1:146897-151897 GCA_002895965.2 Coryphaenoides rupestris
CCCATTGTGAGATAAAACATGCAAATGGTGGATTATTTTAATGCAGTATTTTTTTTTTTCAGAAGCTCTGGGGCCTTAATCCCTGAAGCAGTTGAAATGAAAATAGTATATGTTTTCCTTCACATCCCCGGCCCCCCTCTTCCCTCTCTCCTCCCTGAATGTACAACTAGCAGCTGTCTAGGAACAGGATCCTCTGCGTTTAATTTCACTAGAGTGTAGCTAACAGCAAAGACCCATGATTACATCCCCACAGCTCTGGCTGCAGCTAGCCTGGCCCTCCACCGTGCCGATATGCTTCGGCTGAATTTGAATTCTTTCTGATTGAATGGCGATAATGACAACGTGGAAGAGGGGGGGGGGGAGAGAGGTTTAGCGTTTCCACGGTGATTCGGTGGGTGGATTACTTTATATGTATGTCGTGGTTATAGATTCCTGAGATTAGTGCGTTTGTAAACTTGTTTGTGTACACAGAGAGACACACGCCGTGCGCATGCATGCATGGGGATGCACACACACCACACACACACACACACACACAAACACACACACACGAGCTCATGCACATGTATACATATGCGCACACACACACATTTCCCAGTCACTTAGAAGTGGCTATCCCCCAGATCTCGCCAGCAGATGGTACAAGCAATTTGCACTCGGTTAGAGAGGGAGTTTACACACCGTAGAAGGCTATTCTTCGTTGGCCTAAGAGATTTTACATTGCGATATCAACCTGCATGTGCATTTCAATCTGTTGTTGTTGTTGTTGTTGGGAATATTGCTATAACTTTGAATGTTGAACTTGAACCCCCAGCACTATCCGCAGGCACTAACCATAGCTTGGCTGCTAGTCCGCAATTGGCAACAAGACGCTGGCTAGCTGATGTTTAAACGTTAAACTCCCAATGCTCCTGTATGAGAATTTTTTTTAATTTTTATAAGCAATTTTTTAAAGCCATACGTTTGATTCTACACAAGCATGGGCTGTGTGATATGATTTCATATTCCGTATGAGAGTGGTTGAGATAAAAAGCAAATCGTTTTTGCGCGTTTCTTGCGCGTCAAGGACAGAGAACATAATTGGGGAAATGTACTTAAGTATTTGAGTGAGCTGATTCTGTCTCGATAGAATGCTTAATGCTGTATTTAGGAAAGAAACGGCCGCGGGCTATTCATTAGCGCTAAATAATTAAAGGACTCTGCGTGAGTCGAGGTGAAACGCCTCTTATTATTTCATAGAGTTTACTTCCTGCTAACTACTCCATATCAACAGTCTCCGTGGGCACTGATGACGCGCACTTGAGCTGTGTGTTAGTTTCACGGCATTAGACTTCTGGTGTTATTTACTGAGCAGACACTTTCATACGAAGCAGCGCCTTACAGTGCATTCAGAGCCAGCGCAGGGAGGAGGAGCAGGTGGGGCTTGGATATCGCAGGATGGAAACACAGTGCCTCTTGTTGTGGGGCTGGACTAGTAGCCACTACACTGCACTGCACTGCACTGCACTGCACTGCACTACACTACGCTACCCCCGGCCCCTGCTGCCCCACAAAACTATTTCGCTTTTCGAGTGGCTGTGTGTGTTTTCCCGGGCGTTGGCTTACTGGTAAAGCCACCCATCACTCTTACGCCATCCCGAGTGCACCTGCTGCAACACTGTTCTCACGACCAGCAAGCAGGGAGAGCTCGCCTTGCCTTGCTCTGCGAGGAGCATCAGCTAACAACGTGACACGTGCTGAAGAGGGCCTGTGAATCTCACTCTGTCTCCCCTGTCTCTTACCTCCTCCTCCCCTTCTGCTTCTTTGACATTTATCTTCTATTTTTTCCTTTCATTGTTTATTCGTTCATTCTGCTCACACAACACACAACCTTGGTTTCCGAGAGGCCGTCAACAGTTTGGTTGAAAGTGAGCATTGTTGTTCTTGTGTGTGAACGTTTGCGGTGGTTTCCGGTGATATAACCCGATGGCCGCGGACTGAACAGAGGTCTCGCTGAACGTCGTGAGAGCGGCTCCACCTCTAACACCATGTGACAACCGGGGAAATAGAGGCAACCTGCTCGGGGCCTCTGATTGGCTAGTCACAGCATGGCCTATAATTGGATTGGCTCACACCGTGAAGTGTCGAGCACCACCCACCACACCCACACACACACACACACAGAGACACACTCACACACGCCCACGCACAAACACACAGGCGCATGCGTGCAGACAGGAGTGTATACACACACATAGACACACACACACACACACACACACACACACACACACACACACACACACACACACACACACACACACACACACACACACACACACACACAAACAAGTATGCACTCATGCGTGGGCACACACACACGCATGTGTGTAATAATAATACAATAGTTATACATAGTTAGTAGCAGGACAACAGTGTGTGGTTGTGCAGGCTATATTATAAAGCATTGTTGACAAGCTATTGCCATGACGCTGCAGGAGGACTGAAGGATCTGTTATTTTATTTTTAGTTATCAGACACTTTTATCAAGAGCCACTTACAGTGACTTCAGATCCATGTCAGGAGCAGCTCAGGGGTTAGGGGTTAGTTACATGTGCGCTGAAGCTACCTAAAGTTACCTTCACACGTCATATCACATCTGCTGTTACCCTGTAGCAGCATTCAACCTGGCTAACAAACCTTGCTAACTTCTCACACAGGATGCTAGGGGCGGTAGGCACTGAGCAGGGGCTGTCCCCGGAGCTGGTTAGAAACCAAGGAGCGGTGGGACCAAGCAGGCCTTTCTTCTCCTTTTTTTCTACTTCTGCTTCATCTTCATCTTAGACTTCTTCTTCCTGTTGCGCACGTGCCACACACACACGCAGGCGTGTGCACATAAACACACACAACATTGTGGCGTGACCCATTTTTGCTCTCTGCTCCATTTATCATGCAGTCAGGAAGACAGAGATATAAACTTTAGCCACAAGATGTGCGTGGGCATACCGACAAAGACACACACACACTCACACACACATGTTCAACTGTATCTCTTTGAGAGATATTGCTAAATAACGGAATGCTTTATTCAGATGATAGGACTCTGCTTTAGAGTCCATTGAAGATTGCTACACTACTCCACACCAAGGGGTCCAACCTGACCACACCGTCACCGGGGAACCAGATATTGGACTTTCCTCCTCTTTTATCCGCTCTTAACCGATTTATTGTGGATTCCTCTGTGTTCAGACATTGGGGGTGATCTGAGTCAAAGCTCTGATGATGCGCTTGTCCTGACCTCCGCCCTGACAACCTGTCAGCTGTCTATAGAGAATTAAATAAGCAGCTTTTACATGTGCAGGCCACCCCAATTGATCCGTTCACATCGGGAGGATCACGTGACCATTGACTCTAGCCGTTGTTGGTTAAACAAGTGATTCCGGTGGAGTCAAAGCTAGAGCTGGTGAGCATAGGGGTAAGATTAGGCCGGAGGGCAGTGAAGTTGGGGTCCATTGGCTCTTAAACCTCTGGTGACCTATGGTGGTGGTTGCCTCGAGGATGGCTGATCCGTATTTTAAAAACGGACGTGTTTTGAGCTGTGCTTCTCCGGCGTCACCTAGGGCTGGGCGATTAATCGATCTTGAATTGAGATCCCGATACATCTTTTGTCGATCTCGATCTATCAGCCTTCGCGATTTTTGTCGATCTGGATAGATCTGACAGCAGCGTCATGACGCACTGGAAATAAACGCGACAACAGCCAATCAGTCTGCAGTGTTTTTCTCGATACGCCCATTCGCTACGATTGGCGATTGGCGCAGCCAAAATAACGCGACAACAGCCAATCGGTCTGCAGTGTTTTGGCTCGACACGCCCATTTATACCACGGCACGAGGCGTTGTTTAACAACAGCAACGTGAAGAATGGACAACAGACTGAGTGACACTGGCGAGGAACGTGAGTTCCGAAGTGACCAAATTGTCGACAAAAAGCGATTCGCGAAGTCTATGATATGGAACTGGTTTGGTTACTTTAAAAACGACAAGGCGCAGAAAACGACCGTCTGTGTCTACATGTCGTCGGACGGTGTCGACCAAGACGGGAAACACAGCAACCTATTGAATCACCTGAAATCATTTGGATCTGAAAATCTGATGTTTTAACGTTGGTCGGGCGAACGCTTGAGGTGTAATGCATAAGAGATGTTACTAACAGAAGTGTGGATAAGTTGCATATAAGTTAGTTTCTAATTAACATGTTCAATTCTCATTCTGTTCAGCCCTTACCATAGGAAGGCCTTTATTAACGCAACCGGTTCCCACAACACGCAGTAAATAACACATGTATGTATTTATCCTGCAAGTAACAGAAAATATAATCTATAATCTTGTTTCTCAAGCACTCGCATGAGGAATTGCAAACACACTAGAATTATATTGAAGTTCACGCTTCGTAATATGAAATAACAAAGATAGATGGAGCTCATATCAGAGTTTACAATTTTCCTTGAAGTAATTACGACACTACCTTAAAAGTATATATATATATATACATATATACTGTATATACAGGGCTATATTTTGTTCATTCTCTCCTATTTATTTATGCTCGTGTTTTATTTGCCTAGGGGAGGGGGAGGGGAACCAACTACAAAGAAACCAACTACTTGAAGAAAGTCAAGTAAGTCAAGTCACTTTTAATGATTCATGCTTTAAAAAAAAGGAGTCGCAAGCTCTCGGTTGTCAGCAAGTGCCCTGGTGATGTAACCTCCAGCACAGACCGCAGCACCACCAAGACGCCTGCTTGGGCATGGTCTCCGGGCGTATTTAACTTTCCCCTTCATGGGACTTAGACATAAGAGAAGGTTTTCCATAGGATTTGAACCCAGGACTGCAGAGCTGAAGGTAAGACCTCTCTCTGCTGTGCCACCGAGACACCACACTATGAAGCGGTCGGAGGTGGCATTTGACATTACACTTATGCTGCATTGTTAAATTGGAAAAGGACAAGAGATTTCCATC
>PIJE02000881.1:154397-156553 GCA_002895965.2 Coryphaenoides rupestris
AGAGGAAGAAGAGAGAGAGGAGAGAGAGAGAGAGAGAGAGAGAGAGAGAGAGAGAGAGCTGTGTGTGTTGTGTGTGTGTGTGAGCGAGAGAGAGAGAGAGAGAGAGAGAGAGAGAGAGAGAGAGTGAGAGAGAGATGTAAAAAGAAAAAAGAGGATAAGAGGGGGGGAAGATGAGGCAGAAGGGTGCTCAAATAGACATAAATATTGCATGAACCACCCCTCCACCACCTTCCTCCACCTCCCCCACCACTGCACCCCCCCTTTCTTCACAGAATGTCTGTGTACTGTTCTTGGCTTATTAATTCCGCTCGGTGAAAGAATTATTTTTAGAGAACCGAAACATGCCGGCAAAAGCTTTTAAAGTCACAAGTATTACACATTCTGCTATATGAACGCACACTCTTATATGAAAATTGGAAAGTTACTGGAGTTTGTTTGGTTGGTGCTGCACATGCAGGGGATGCCTTTCGGCTAAGATGGTGGTGGAACAGCCATGAGAGAGCTGCTGCTGTTGTTGTTGTTGTTGTTGTTGTTGTTGTTGTTGGGATGTATTTTAATTCAACCCTCACCCTCACCACATCTGTCCTGTCCATAAGACTGTTGGAGATGCATCACCAACCACAGGCTTAGTTGTGGTCCAGGCTGGGATGAATCACACATAAAATGGTGAATTTATTTCCCAATGGCTTCATTCATGTGGTGTTATAGCTAGAAAATAAAAAATAAAATAAGAATATAGAATATAGAAATCGGTGTGGACTTTCATGACGTTCACTCACTCAGCTCAATTACTTTACCTCGCTAATGACTGGACAGTTTTTTGGTTTTAAAGAGGCTCCCCTTCTATCACCACCGGATGTTTAAAAAGGTTTTTAAAGGATTTATATGAATAGCCCATCAATCACCAGCAATCTTCAATGGACTCTATAATTTCCCCCCACAGTCTGACCATAAACTGTCTCAACAGTGCACCCCGAGATGAAAAGAGCTCCAGCATTGTGTTTCACCATTAGCACAGTGTAAATATTACATGTTTTCCCTGAATATGCTAGTTAGCATTACTTCCACCTTGTGGCTTCATTATTTTTGAAGCGCTCAGCTTTTGTCGATAATGGCAAGGCATGACCTACTTCAGTGTAGTCTCTCTCTCTCTCTCTCGCTCTCTCTCTCTCTCTCTCTCCTCTCTCTCTCTCTCTCTCTCCTCTCTCTCTCTCTCTCTCTCTCTCTCTCTCTCTCCTCTCTCTCTTTCTCCTCTCCCTCCCTCCCTCTCCTCTCTCTCCTCCTCTCCCTCCCTCCCCTCCTCTCTCTCTCCCTCTCTCTCCCTGCTGTCTCTGTTCTGTGAAAGTCGTGGAGCCCTATCTCATGCTACTCATTCTGCCATTGTTTCGCGGAGTATTTCATTTTTCATTTCCACGATTCTTTTCCTCACCCTTTCCCATCTTCGCTTGTACTTTCTTCCTCGTTTTTTATCCCGTGTGTCCGTCCTTTCGTAACTCGTCCTGTTATCTCCCCATCTCTTTCTACCACTCTCTCTCTCTCTCTCTCTCTCTCTCTCGCTCTCTTTCTTGTCATCACTCGCTTATGCTCTGTTGGGGTTTCAATTAATGCCGTGGTGAAACCACTCTCTCTCTTTGTCTGTCTCTCATTTTTCTGATTTGTCTTCCATGCTTTTCTCTTCTCTATCCATCCACACTTCTCTCTTCTCCTCTCTCCTCTCTCCTCTTCTCCTCTCTCTCTCTCTCCCTCCTTCTCTTCTTCTCTCCTCTCCTTCTCCCTTTTCCTCTCTCCCCTCTTCTCTCTCTCTCTCTCTCTCTCTCTCTCTCTCTCTCTCTCTCTCTCTCTCTCTCTCTTCTCTCTCTCTTTCTCTCTCTCTCTTCCTCCCTCATTCTCTTTCTCCCTCATTCTGTCTCTCTCTCTCACATTCTTCATTACTCACTTTGTCCATCTTGCCCTGTCTATTATTTATTTCCTTCTCCTGCTTCTTACATCCCTCCTCTCTCCCTCCCTCCCTCCTCATCCTCCCTCCCTCCCTCTCCCTCTACCACGTGCTCAGCAGCAGTGGTGGACGAGAGGGAGGGAGGGGGGGGGGGGGGGGGGGAGTAAAGAGGGATGAGACGAGGACAGAGATTTACAATTTGCAAAGAAATCAAATAGAA
>PIJE02000881.1:158676-178676 GCA_002895965.2 Coryphaenoides rupestris
AAGGCAGAAGGGTGCTCAAATAGACATAAATATTGCATGAACCACCCCTCCACCACCTCCTCCACCTCCCCCACCACTGCACCCCCCCTTTCTTCACAGAATGTCTGTGTACTGTTCTTGGCTTATTAATTCCGCTCGGTGAAAGAATTATTTTTAGAGAACGAAACATGCCGGCAAAAGCTTTTAAAGTCACAAGTATTACACATTCTGCTTATATGAACGCACACTCTTATATGAAAATTGGAAAGTTACTGGAGTTTGTTTGGTTGGTGCTGCACATGCAGGGGATGCCTTTCGGCTAAGATGGTGGTGGAACAGCCATGAGAGAGCTGCTGTGTTGTACTGGGGGACGGGGAACAGAGGTAGTCTTGGTCGTGCTGGAACGCCATGAGAGAGCTGCTGCCTGCTGTTGTTGTTGTTGTTGTTGTTGTTGTTGTTGTTGGGATGTATTTTAATTCAACCCTCACCCTCACCACATCTGTCCTGTCCATAAGACTGTTGGAGATGCATCACCAACCACAGGCTTAGTTGTGGTCCAGGCTGGGATGAATCACACATAAAATGGTGAATTTATTTCCCAATGGCTTCATTCATGTGGTGTTATAGCTAGAAAATAAAAAATAAAATAAGAATATAGAATATAGAAATCGGTGTGGACTTTCATGACGTTCACTCACTCAGCTCAATTACTTTACCTCGCTAATGACTGGACAGTTTTTTGGTTTTAAAGAGGCTCCCCTTCTATCACCACCGGATGTTTAAAAAGGTTTTTAAAGGATTTATATGAATAGCCCATCAATCACCAGCAATCTTCAATGGACTCTATAATTTCCCCCCACAGTCTGACCATAAACTGTCTCAACAGTGCACCCCGAGATGAAAAGAGCTCCAGCATTGTGTTTCACCATTAGCACAGTGTAAATATTACATGTTTTCCCTGAATATGCTAGTTAGCATTACTTCCACCTTGTGGCTTCATTATTTTTGAAGCGCTCAGCTTTTGTCGATAATGGCAAGGCATGACCTACTTCAGTGTAGTCTCTCTCTCTCTCTCTGGCTCTCTCTCCCTCCCTCTCTCTCTCTCTCTCTCTCTCTCTCTCTCTCTCTCTCTCCTCTTCTCTCTCTCTCTCTCTCTCTCTCTCTCTCTCTCTCTCTCCCTCTCTCTCTCTCTCCCTCTCTCTCTCTCTCTCTCTCTCTCTCTCTCTCCTCTCTCTCTCTCTCTCTCTCTCCTCCCTCCCTCTCTCTCCCTCTCTCTCTCTCTCTCCTCTCTCTCTCCCTCTCTCTCCCTGCTGTCTCTGTTCTGTGAAAGTCGTGGAGCCCTATCGCGAGCAGCGGTCCCCGCTGAACAATTACCATGCAAAGCAATCCAAATAGAGATGTTTGCCGAAAATAACATGTGTGTAATTACTGCTTAATGAGCCCCTTGTCTCAGGCAGAATGCCCAATTAGACGGGCGGTGGGGAGGGGGGGGGGGAGTAAGGGAGGGATGAGAGGCGGGGGGGGGGTGGAAGATAAACAGAAGCAGATAACAAAAGAGGAACGAAAAAACAGAGAAGCAGGTGAGAGACGGATATAAAACTATAAATAGAGGAGGAAAGAGAGAGAGAGAGAGAGGGGGTGAATGTATAGGGTCTGAAACACACTGAGAGGAGAGAGAGAGAGAGAGAGAGAGACAGAAGGACAGAGGGAGAGAGGGGAAGGGAATATTAGGTGAAATGAATGGGAATGGTGTGTCAGTGATGGTGTGTGTGGGTGTGTGTGTGTGTGTGTGTGTGAGAGGGAAGGGGAGAGAGTGAGAGAGGTAGAGCAGATGATTTCTGCTGTGAATGTGGAGTAATGGCATAGTTGATAGCATTGAGCCAAGGATAAATTGGCATTTTAAATGGGTGAGCGAGGCAGCGCAAAGGAGTGCTAGAGAGAGAGAGAGCGAAGAGAGATGGGGGAGCGAGGCGAAACAGCCTTACATTCGAAATATATGGGCAGCCATGTTGAAGAACAAAATGGCTGACCTTTCAAGGCTGTCTCCAGGCCTTCCTGGTGGATACCTCAAATGTGACAAATGTTCACAATGCATGGCTTCATTCTGAGCTGGAGGAACAGCAATAAGAAGCCTGGTGGTGGCGCTGTTCTCCAGATCGGTCCCGACTTCTCCAACACATTCCTACCAAGTCCTCCTCCATCCTAAATCTCTCTGAGTGTATTTTCCTTCATGTCATCACGGTCCTATCAAAGTGGATTTCAATGGAAATGAAATCGCTGAGGGCGTGGACTTGGCTTTCATATGAGAGACGGTGTCGACGACAGATATGTCACCAAGGTCAATATGGCTTTGGCCTTTCCTATAAACTAAGGTCAATGTTCTTTCCTTTTTTTTTATATTCCCTCAAATCGACCTCTCCGACCTTTTATCTGCAGGAAAACACGAACCGTTCATTGCCGAACAAAATGCATCGGCTTGTAAACCGGCCTGAGAAAGCCAACACGACCGGCTTCAGGTTTCCCCCTTATCAGTGGATTATGTCGGCGTGTTGATTTTTGATTGACAGGCTCGTCGTCTGTCTCCCAGACATGACAAACGGTCGGCTTTGTCGGTCCACGGTCAAATGTGAGTTTGGGCGCGTTTGGCATAAAACGACGGAATCCTCACATTATGTTTCCATGACGCGTGTCTTTAGCCCACTGTGTAGTAATGTCTCTCTATCGACATGTACATCTTTCCCCTCTCTCTCTCTCTCTCTCTCTCTCTCTCTCTGTCTCTGTCTCTTCTCTCTCTCTCCTCCAGTGGTGTAATTACATCCAATATAGGATACATTACAACACAAAACATAGAAAGAGAAGTAATATCTGTAAAGGTAAAAGTCCTCAATGAAGCATTTTATTCAAGTGCTAAAACGATTTTGGTACTTGATATATACTATCGAGTATCCAAAGTAAAAAGTACTTTAAGTTGCCTCTAATGGTGAGGTAAAAACCATTGACGGTCCATTTTTGCAGCCTTAATGGCTCATGGCTATTCATAAAACGCTTCAGTACTGCGAGTGGTACTAGTGAGCATAGTGGTGTGTGAGACAGGAGATGATGCCACTGAAAAATGTGTGCAGTAAGTACAAACTCTCGTTAAGATGGAAAATAATCAAGTAAAGCACAAATGCCTCTCGAGTACATTCATTTAGCCACATCATATCCCCCTCCCCATCTCTTCCAATGTAGATATTGCATTTCACCCCTTAGGAATTCAACCCGTTTCAGTCCATTAGTCTACTTCCTGGTTGCCCATGGTTACCCAGGTATCTCAGCCGGTATCCGTTCGGGATGCCACTTGGATGTCTGCTGTTTATCTCTCTCTCTCTCTCTCTCTCTCTCTCTCTCTCTCTCTCTCTCTCTCTCTCTCTCTCTCTCTCTCTCTCTCTCTCTATCGATATCTCTATCTCCCTCCCTCTCCTTCAGCCCTTCTTCTTCATGCAGACCTCCTCCTCCTTTTCCCCAGAAGGAAAGGTCCCTGTGTGTATCTTCACATCTGAGGAACCTCTGGTGGAATGCGGTCTAGTTCCAGCATGTTGCTCGGCCCCGCCCCCTGTATGGAGACATATTTTACAGCTATTCAGAGAAGCACGTCAGTCAACAATAAGGAATGGCTGCTATGAGTGTTTCCATGACGGATTTGGAGCTCTTTCTGTGTGTGTGTGTGTGTGTGTGTGGTGTGTGTGTGTGTGTGTGTGTGTGTGTGTGTGTGTGTGTGTGTGTGAATGTGTGTGTGTGTGTGTGTGTGTGCGTGTGTGTTGCCATATGTGTGGGCCGGAGGGGGTGTGGTGCTTTTGTGTGTGCCTGTGTCTGTGGTGAAGAGTGTTGGGGAGGAGTGTGTGTGTGTGTGTGTGTGTGTGTGTGTGTGTGTGTGTGTGTGTGTGTGAGGTGTTGGGTGTGTGTTGTGGTGGTGTGTGTGTGTGTGTGTGTGTGTGTGTGGTTGAGAGAAAGAGAGTGTGGGGAGGAGTTGTGTGTGGGTGCGTGTGTTGTGTGTGAAAGAGAGTGTTGGGGAGGAGTGTGTGTGTGGTGCGTGTGTGTTGTGTGAAAGAGAGTGTTGGGGCGGAGTGTGTGTGTGGTGCGTGTGTGTGTGTGTGTGAAAGAAAGTGTTGGGGAGGAGTGTGTGTGTGTGTGTGTGTGAAAGAGAGTGTTGGGGCGGAGTGTATGTGTGCGAGTGTTGGGGTAGAGTGTGCACGTGTGTGTGTGTGGGGTGTGCACCTGCAGTGTGTGCTGTACATATGTTGTAATCCAGCACAGCAGTAGTTAATGGAAAACATGGCTGATGTCTTTCAGAGTCAAAACATGTGTGTATTGTGTGGCAGCACTAGACTGAGTATTCTGTTGGCATTCATATCAGCTCTTTAGACGACAGGAAGTCCATTGTCTCACTAACACGGTGGCTAAATGTGGCTCCAGAAAAAATACCTGAAAACCACTTCCACGAACTAGCTAAGATAAAAGTAAGATGAATCGGGAAAGTATGAACCATTTGAGGAAAAAAGCAGTTTTGAAGTGAAAAGTTACATTTTGGCTTTGAAATGGAGTGGAGTGAAAATATATGGTCCGCTAAAATAGTCAAATGCAAATATCTCAATTATATTGTGTTATATTCCAGTGCCTGCTGCAGAGCGACTTTGGAGTCTAAAGTCGGGGAGAGAGTCCTCTGGCACTCGGATTACTCAATGCTAACCGGCTCAGCTAGCGTATCATTGCGCTGTAGTGCTCACTTAGTCGCCAGCGATAGCTCTTTCCCAGACACCCTGGAGGTCAAGGGTCATTGGCTGTTCTGTGAGGTGTTAACCTCCTGGCTGGCCGTGTTTTGGCACCTGCAGCAAGGCTTCCCTCCATGGCTGATTAGCCCGGTCCTCATTGTGGGCCCAAAGTGTGAGACACGGTTTAGTCTTACACACACGCACACACACACACACACACGCTCGCACGCACACACACACACACGCACGCATGCACACACTCACACACACACACGCGCCACGTACGCACGCATCGCACGCACACACACACACACATACACACCATGTGTGAATGCATGCCACGGTACACACACCTTACTCATTGGCACAGTATACTGTAACACAAAGCCCACAACACAAGTAAGCTCTTACAGTCTCTTACAAATCATTTAAAGGCTCACCATCCTACACACACACACGCACACGCACACGCACACGCCACACACACACACACACACACACACACACACACACAGAGAGAGAGTGGAGCCCACAGGGGAAGCCCGTCTCTCGACACTGTGTTCATCCAGCCTAATTACAGCCTCGGTGGAGAACAGTAATTACCCACAATGCCATGCCACCGTGAGGTTTAGCCAAAGTGACAAAGTCATTAGGATCACACTTCAGGCCCCCCCATGAAAAACCCCTCCTCTCTGTCCCCCTCCCTCTCTCTCTCTCTCCCCTTCTCTCCCTCCCTCTCTCCCACTCTTGCTTTTATTCAGTATTATTTATTAAAAGGACCTCCCTCTTAGTTGTTGTTCTTCGGGAAGTTGGAGAGCGGGAACAAGCACACAGGGGAACGCAAATCGCAAGAGAGCGATTTAATGGAATTAGGCTTTTTTTTAGGGTTTTTTTATGGAGGAAAACCTGACTTATTTATCTTTACAATGCTTTCTTTGTTTTGTGCAGCGTGTAGGCTGTTATCTCCATGATCACAAAATCTTTGTGTTATTAATTTGTTTTTTTTTCCCCCCATTTGCTCATTCCATGCCCAATAGCCTGATATCTTTACCTGGGGTCTACACTGGTGCCTTGCCTTGTCATAGGCCTACCTGTCCCATCATATATGACCTACACCTGTCTTGACTCAGATCTCAGCTCAATTTGGATGCAGTTGTGCTTAAATGATCATGCTTCTCATATCATATTTAATTCCTCCCACATTTCTTAACCATTTGTCATATATCGTTGTATTATAATCTTCTATCATTATCTAACTACTTATCATACTATAGCAATTATAGCATGGTACATGATAGGCCTCCATGATATGGAGTCATATTTCATGATGTGGAATATAATCATGATATCTTCATTAGTATTTATAACCCAGTTTTGAACCCAGAACCTTAACCATGTATTTTGTGACTTATTTCCTCCCTCTGTCCACAGTTTGATGGTGACAATATGTACATGAATGACAACAACCAGGAGTTTCGGTCACCAGGCCAGGTAAGACATCGCAGCCATCATCAATTCTACGGTTTTCTAATGAAAATCGTACGAAATGTGCACCTCGGGCAAGGAGACAGGATACAGTTATTCTAGCACGGCAGATTTTTCAAAGAACAAAACACCTTGATATTATGCAAACCTCGTACACTCCACTCGTCATCAGGCCTGTTTGTACCGGAGTGTACAATCGGTTGCTAAGCGACCGAAATGAGCCCGGGAGGTGAAACACAAGAGAAAGCATCACTTGTAGGTCTGAATGATCAGTGACCACGGACCAGGTAACGGGCTCACTCCTGCTTCAAGAACGGGGCCTCGGTCGGTGACAAACGCATGCAAACGCATAAGCATGATCGCTCCACATATAGTAAAGACAATTAACTAAACAAGACAGATTATATTACATCATATCATTGGGAGGACCAGTCATTTGCAGAGGTTTCACCCCGCTATCAAATAATTTCACCCTCCTTTTTGTAATGACTAGATAAAGGGATCTGTGCTCTCAACAAAGCATATTAACAACAATTCTGTACGATTTTTGGTGTGGGGCATATATTGTATATGGATGAATAATAAAATGAATGAGATGACACATTATAGTGCTGTAGGGCTAATCACTCTCTCTATGCTTTACACAACCACAAATATAGGCAGTCGTTGATTGATGCAGTGAAGGTGGCAGTAAGAAAATATTTGCACACATTTGCATCAGTTCCAATTTCCAATAAAAGATTAATGGTATAAATATTTATATCCTAATGCTACTCATGGTATTTATACATTGATAGCCGAATTTCATTCATGTGCACAGGATGAGAGAATTTCAGTATCGCATCTAATACCTACTAATACTGCTGATACTGCTACTGCTACTACTAGGCTTATTTAGCGTTTTAATTATTTTCACCAGAAATAAAACAGATTTTATTTAATGAGAAATCACAGGAAGTGCTCTCTCCCATTAGCGCGAGCTTCACAGCTGAGCGTTCAGGCCCAGTCAAAACAAAGGGACGAGAGGGGAGTTGAGTGCTGGAAGTCAAAGACATCGAATTTAAGTGCAGCTTGGTTCCACAATTGTTTGATGAATTGCTATTAAACACATTCTCCATTTTTATTCGCAATTCTAATCATTTTGGCGCGAGTTAAAACCTCTGTGGGGGTGCCAAAGACACCTCTATGTAGAAAACAAAAACCTGGGTAATGATGATATTTACTGTGAAAATACAAGATTAGTTATTAGTAATTGTAAGCGCCATGACGACGGGTAAGGATTCTAAACATGTGCGAACACTTGCTATGCTTAGAGAACAGCACTTGCGCAACACATGCACCCAAACAATGACAAACTCCAGCTTGCATGCGCACACACACACACACAGACACACACACACACACACACACATACATGCACACACACACACACAGACACACACGCACACACACACACACACACACACACAGCCATATGCACATAAACACGTGCAATTTAAAAAGCAAAGTGTAACCATACACGGACAAGACATTGCCCACGCATTCACACATACGAACCACACACAAAATGGCCACCCGCCCACGCACACTCACATACACATACACATACACACACACACCACACACACACACACACACACACTAGGGGTTTCACAGAATAGTCGACTATCACAACCACTGGTCGACACATCGTTAGAGACTAATCTGTGGTTTTAAAGGGGCCCTATTGTACCACCAGGTGTGAGCCTGATTAGCAATTACAAGCCCTTTCAAAATTGTTATGTGACTTAAATTGTCATTGTGACGAAGTGACATCACAAGTGGGAGTGTCCAAGAGATGTATGGTGACAAGATCAGTTACCCATTTGGTACAGTCCACCGAGAAGGCTGGTAGACTTATCTAGTCAGCATAGATCTTGGTGCGACCGGAAGTGGACTTAACATTGGCTGTGGTTGAACAGACTTGTTTTAGCAATCATTCTCTCTATGTCATGCCATGCCTTAAATACACAGAATTGAAGGTATTTAGAGAAGGAAAGGAGGGGAAGACATTCCATTGCTCTCCATTGACATTGTATTGCATGAAGGTGCCTCATGGTTGCCATTCGGTCTGCTAGAAAACAACTGAAACATGCCTAAAGCTGCTGTGCGGTGGGATGCACTGCTAACCAGGTAAAAAACCCACATTTTTATGAACTGCCAAACCGAGCCTTTAAAAGTGGATCCGGGCAATAAGACGTGAAGTACTGTATCAGCAGGAAGAATAATGGGAAAACTGGCCATTTTGGCCCAGACAAACTGTAGAGCTTGAAGCTAACTAAGCTTTGCAAGGCTTGGTTTTAATTAGAGACGCCCACGCGTGTCAATTAGAGACGCCCACGCCACACTTGAGGTGTTATATCAACTAATAACTTTATTGTGAGGGAAGGTCAATTTCAGTGCCAGTTGATGCTTTGTCAGCCATTAGTAAGCTACAGTCCCTCTGAGGAGGCATTTGAAATCGAGATTTTATTGGTTAAAATCGAAGACTGAATTAGACATGGCTTTCTTTTAATACATTTGCTGCATGCATGTGTAGCACAAACTAAACAAAATGAGGGAAAATGTTGGTCAACTCATTTTGGCTGTTCTTCCAAATTTGAATGACAAGGTGGTAACATAAGCAAATTAATATTCCCAGTTTAACGCAAAGGCTGTTCAAATAGCTGTTTTACAATTTTTGATCTTTTATTTTAAATACTCAACAACTAAACAACTAAAATTAAGTTCAAATGTTACATGAAATGCTCAGCAGTTTCTCATTTACTGTTGGATGATTGTGTGCAACAGCTGTGCATTTAATTGTGTATGTGGTCTGCCTTTGGTGTTATCATAGAAATATATCACAAATGTATATACAGAGACTTTTCCCGTCGTAATTATAGATGGTGATTAGCCATCTAGTGGATATGGCGGTTGCACGTCTTGGTGCCAGTTTGTGTTCACACTCAATTAAGAGGCTTTGTATTTTCAAATGAAAACATATGCTTATTCTTAGAGCTGATGATTTTCTTTTACTGCTTACATTCCCGCTAATAATGAAAAATCTGTCATTTCTCACTGTTTTTCTCTTCAGAATAATTCTGATTACACACAAAACCATTAGTTGTTAATTAATTAGTGTTGAGTGAAGATTAACGATGATGGAACTATAGCGGTGCGGAAGACTTCTTAAGAATAGTGGGAAGAGATGGATTAATTTAATGATGGACTCGCTCACATCAGATACACTACTACACTTTTTTTATTCTTGTTTGTATACTTGTTTTAAGGACTTTCACAAGGATTTATTAATACTATTTGGATAACATTGTGTAATATTGCCCCAAAATATTAAGCATATTCACATAAAGAATCACAGCCAAAAATACATAAAAACTTCATGTTGTGCACATTTTAACACTAGCATGTTTAAAATGGCTGCCGTGCATCTGTGGGTCCAGTAGATAATGTATGCCTCAGGAAGAAGACGGAGAAACCCCCAAAAAAGAACCGCTTGGGGCCAGAACAGAGCCTCCTTTGTGCACCGACCGAGGTCCTTCATGCAGAGTACACTCTGAGGTAGCAGTTTGATACAGGCGGGAGATTGCATTACACATAACATCTCACAAACACACACCCCCCCAACACACACACACACACACACTAAACAGAAACAGCTTTAGCTGACTGTGTGTTTGGACACAGTCTGGAGATTCAGAAAGGCTCTTCCCCACATTCAGATCAGGCCCCGTTGTCTGCCTACACGGTTCCCAGATGGGATGTAATGGACGCACAACTCTGTTTTCTGTATTTTATTACGAGGCTGCTTTGTGATTTGATTTGACTATGAAAGGCTGCATTGAACAGTAGTTATCACGCCAATCCTTCCAATTTACAAGCCTGGGAGGAGAGTTCAAGATGAATAAATACGTTGAACTTAGTTTACGGGGGTTCTGTTTTTTTAATGCTTATCTGACATCATGGGTCATGGGGTTGATTTGTATTCCTAGCAAACATGTTTGTATTACAAAAAAAACACACACTGCAGTTTTGTAATGGATGGGCAAGCATTGGACAACAAATGTCCTATTCTTAAAACAAGATGGCTACCAGTATGCATTCACACACACACACACACACACACACACACACACACACACACACACACACACACACACACTACAGCAACACACACACAACACACCAACACTCAGAAACAAACATGGACAGACTGATTAGAGGCGGTGGCTGTGTGACAGACAGGACATTTCTGGATTGGAGCCCAAATCAGTGGTGATCTGTTTGAGTGATTATGCACACACACACACACACACACTGTGTGCGTGTGTGGTGTGTGGGTGCACTTGTGAGGTATGTGTGTGTTTCCAGGTGCTGTGTGTGTGTGTGTGTGTGTGGGTGTGGGTGTGGGTGTGGGTGTGGGTGTGTGTGGTTTGGTGTGGTGAATGTGGTGTGTGGTGTGGGTGTGTGTGTGTTTTGTGGGTGAGATGTGTGTGTGGGTGTGGGTGTGTGTGTGTGTGTGTGAATGTGTGTGTGGGTGTGGGTGTGTGTGTGTTTGTGTGATGAATGTGTGTGTGTGTGTGTGTGTGTGTAGTGCACATGTTTGACATGACTTGACAGGACCTTTTACCAGGGTTCACCGACTGGATTCATAAAGTTACACACACACACACACAACCATTGTAGGATTGTAGTGTGTTAAAGTATTGCAGAAAAGAAAAAAAGGAAAAGTATTTTGACAGAGACAGAGAGAGAGAGAGAGAGAGAGAGAGAGAGAGAGAGAGAGCCCTTCCATCTCACCTCTCAGCAACATCTCTCGCCCCTCCTCTGCTCGGGGTTGTGTTTCTTCTCGGTGGGAGAGGAGAGCGTGTAAGAAGCAGAGACAGCCACTCTGTAAAGCCAAAGCGCTTGTCCTGCCGACCCATCTGTGTGCGGCTGCTATTGACATGTCTGTGTGTTTCCGGATCCTTCTTGCCCGGGGTAGCAGACTTGTTGTCCAACTGTCATGCTGTCAATTCAGCCAACTGGAAACAGGCAGCGCTTAAAGGGAGTAAAAGTCTCACCTGTGGGATATGCGTGAAATAAGAATCCACCTATTCCACAACGCGCGCAAAAATTCCCCTTTTTTCTTTTTAAATAAAAATATATTTCCATTGTTTCTATTCTATTTTTTTATCCTACCTTCATTCCCTCTAAGCAGTTCTGTAATTGGATCACGGGGGCCTGAGTGGGCGGGGCTTTGCGTAACCCGGTTGGGTGCCTGATACACTTTGACAGCGAGCAGGAAGTCCTGCCACACAACGTGCAACACAATCCTCCCCTCCCACATTAGCTCCCCGCCGCGCTCTCTGACCTCCGCTAATATCCTCTTTATGTCACATTACGGAGGCGAGGTGCACTCTGATTCCCGTTTCATCGTGTTGTCTCGAGCAATTTACCTTCAGCACTTCGACAGCGGTGTGGTCATCTTCATCACCTTCATCATCGTCATCATCACACCACCTCCTCTGTCTTTTCTTTTTTTTTTTTTACAACTGCATATCGTGCTATTAATATTATTCTCTCTGCATAGCTTCACGTGTGACATATTGTAATTGGGAAATCTGTGGCTATTACGGCTCATATTATTATTATTATTATTGTCGTTATTGGCTCTGTCGCCTCATTTCATCACCGTCTCTCATCTCATCTGTTTCACATTATTAGTATTGATATTATAAAGGTTAATCTCACCTCACCTCTGTGTGTGTGCTGGAGTTTACCATGTTCCTGGTATGTAATCTACCTTTGTCATCTCCTTCCTGTTTTTAAACCATTTTTGTACAGGAACACACACACACAAACTTTATGCACGGCCAAATTTGGAGTTGACATGAACAGTGAGTTGAGTGAACAAAGTGCCATGGTTAGTACAGATGTTGTTTAGCCTGTGTTGCCAGCTGATGTCCCCTCTCTCCCTCTGTCTGTCTCATGCTCTCTCGCTCCTAATTTTCTCCTCCTGTCTCTCTCTCTCTCTCTCTCTCTGGGTCTCTCTCTCTCTCTCTCTCTCTCTGGGTCTCTCTCTCTTTCTCTCTCTCTGTGTGTCTGAGTCAGGGACACCTCAGCTCGCCCGCCCCTGTATAGGCGAGGCTGATGTGAATAGACACTGTTACTTAACAGTGACTCACCGTCCGAGCACCGCAATCACCTCACCCCCCCCACCCCACCCCCACCCCCACCCCCAGAACAACAGCCCCTCTCTCCTCCCTCACGACTCCCATCCCAACCACACACACACACACATACACACACACACACACACACACACACACACACACACACACACGCACGCACACTGTAACCCTCTTCTACCGGGTGTATGCGCACCACATTTAATACACTCCCAGTCCCCGCCCATGAGCTGAGCTGCAGATCCATAGTCTTGCTGCACCGAGGTCCTGCAGTCCCGGGAAGTATATTAATACCCGGGTGACAGATGGGGGCAGAACCAGAAAAGGAGAGTAATGGTATGAAATTGATGCGTGTGTGTGTGTGTGTGTCTGTGTGTGCGTGTGTGTGTGTGTGTGTGCGTGTGCGTGTGTGTCCGTGTGCGTGTGTTTGTGTGGTGTGTGGTGTGGTGTGTGTGTGCGTGCGTGTGTGTGTGTGTGCGTGTGTGATCCGGAGCAGTTGGCATCGGCCAGGTCTAAAGAGATTACCGTTTCACCCTACAATGGGGTGGTGGGAGGATTTCAGGATCTAGCCTTCATTCATTCGTTCATTTATTTATTCACTCATTCAGCAGACAGCAGCACTGTGACTGACGGCAACCATTCTTCTTACGTTCATGTTGGTTAAAAACAAAGGTTTCCTCTTGGAAAACACAAAACATCTTGGCAGTATTAATAGTACTTAGCATTGTTGAGCATATTGTATGTTCTTAGATGTTGGTAATGTGCTCAGAATGGCACGTCTGCTCTTATCCCAGCTCCTTAACCTAGCAAATTAATGAAACTCGTTCTATTAACCGTGCAATTATGAATGCTTGAAACCTGCTCTATTCTTATCTTTATGTACCACAGTGATATATTGCTGAGTCCTTCAACAAATGTACTCTTTGTAAGTCGCTTTGGATAAAAGCGTCTGCCAAATGCCCTAAATGGTAATGTAATGTGATGTCGAAATGGAAATGGAAATGGAAAAACACCACAACAGAAATCAAGAGACAGACAGATGATGACGACAGACCAGTGCTCCAACCCACACACGTATACGCCAGGCGGGTAGTGTGATGATGATGGTGGTGGTGGTGGCGGCGGCGGCGGCGGTGAGTTAGATATCGTAACCCCGGGTTCGTCGTCGCCACTACATCTTTTATGTAGGTCAGGCCACGTCCGCCAATAAGTCCAATTACCGTCAGCCCCTGAAATGGAACGAGCATGTATACACGCTCGTCGCCCGTGACCCTGTTCTGTGCCACTGTTGTTCACCCAGCCGTACGGGAAGCGAGAGAGAGAGAGAGGGAGAATTATATAAATAACTACCGCTGTAGCGTAGCATAACATAGCACTGCACAGCACTGCACCGCACAGCACAGCACAGCAGCGCACGTTTGTTTGTCGCGTTGCTTGTAAGCAAGTCGGTCCTTCGCGATAGATATAGAAAGAGAGAGAGAGAGAGAGAGAGAGAGAGAGAGAGAGAGAGAGAGAGAGAGAGAGGGGGGACTTCGGCGAGACTTGAGGACTCGAGGAGAAGACATTTAGGGAGCGAAATAATCCCTCAAAGACGACGTGAAGTGGGGGGGGGGGGGGGGGGGGAAACGTGACGTTAAAGGAGGCTGAGATATGTCTCCCCGCGCCTCGACGCATCTTTGAAGAAAGCGTGTCGCCTCATTTGTTCAATCTCCTTGTTGCCTCCGTGGACGTATAAAGGGTGAAGGAAAGCGCTGTTTTCATCTCTATATTTCACTCTGTATCATCCTGCTGGAGTGTGCGCCGGTGCGTCTGTTTAAATTACATAAATATATAATACAGTAAAGAAGCTGAAAGTTATCAGCGCTGAGAGTATACTCAATGATTCATTCGGCCTTTTAAGAGAACTTGAAACCTTGGATCTATTTTCGGACTTGGCCCATCTCCCTCCCTCCCTCTCTTCTCTCTCTCTCTCTCTCTCTCCCTCCTCCCTCTTCTCTATCTCTATCTCTCTCCTCCCTCTTCTCTCTCTCTCTCCCTCCCGCTACTCTCTCTCTCTCTCCCTCCCCTTCTCTCACTCTCTCTGCCTCCCTCTTCTCTCTCTCTCTCTCCCTCCCTCATCTCTCTCTCTCTCCTCCCTCCCTCTTTCTCTCCCTCCCTCCCTTTTTCTCTCTCTCTCTCCCTCCCTCCTCTCTCTCTCTCTCCCTCCTCTTCTCTCTCTCTCCCTCCCTCGTCTCTCTCTTCCTCACTTCCTCGCTCTCTCCCTCTCTCCATGGTTCTATGGAGCACAGTGGAGCAGAGGGATTTAGTAGGACTAAGTAGTTTGATATTTCTATTGGTTTCCCTGTAGTCTCTCTCTCTCTCTCTCTCTCTCTCTCTCTCTCTCTCTCTCTCTCTCCCTCTCGTTATCTCCGCCCCCACCCTCCTCCTCCTCCTCCGACGGCCCCTCCCCTCCCCACCCCACCTAGTGATCTTTCTCATCACGCGGAGACCAAGGTCATGGCTGATTGAAATATAATAGAAGTGTAGACATCTGGCCTAATACTGTGGGAAGTTAAATCTATTTTAATGGCCCCTGCCGTGCTGGATTCTCTCTGATGCACTCTGGTGCTCTCCGCTGACAGTAAATCACAATGTTCTCTTATTACCATGACTGGAAGGAGGAGGACACACAGAGAAAGAACAATGAGGGATCCACACCATTTGTTTTCACCCCTCCCTCCCGGCCTTCTTTTCTTACACACTCCATTCTCTCATCTTGTCTCCTCGTCTCCTCGACTCCTCGTCTCCTCGTGTCTCCTTGTCTCTTATTCCCCTCCTTGTTTTAGCTCATTCCTTGTTTTTTCACCTCCTCTGCACTTCCTCTCCTCTTATCTCCTCTCCTCCTCCTATCGTCTCTCCTCCTCGCCTCCTCTCCTTCTCTCCTCCTCTCCTCCTCCCCTCTCCTATTCTCCTGCTCTCCTCTGCAGCCTTCACTCCTCCCCCTCACCACTCCTCCATTCCTTTTCCTCCCCTCTCCTCTCCTCTCCTCATTCCTCTATTCCTCCTCGCTCTCCTCAGCATCTTTACTCGCATCTTACTCCTCCCCCTCACCTCCTTCCTCCTGTCTCCTCTTCTCCTCCCCTCTCTACTCTGTCCTCCTGTCTCCTCTTCTCCTCCCTCCCTCCTCTTCTTCTCCTCCCCTCTCTCCTTCCTCCTCCTCCTCTCCTGGTGGAGGAGCCAGCAGCTTAAACAGAGTTACATCATGGAAATAAAAACTAATGGGGATTAGTAGGGTGGTCTATTGTGCGCCGCGTGAGCACCGCGGGTCTCCCATGTCCCCTGGGGGACACGCTGAGTGACTGGCCAGACAACATATTTTATTTATTATATTTATATTTATTCATGCCATTCCTCCCCCTAATGAATGAGAATACCAAATGTGACTCGGGCCGCACTATCGCCGGCTGAAAAAAAAAAGTGAAATATAAATACCAAAATAATAAATAAGAAATACTATAAATAAATAAAAGCACACCTCGCCCTTGGCCCCGGCATTGACAAATCTTATTTTTTCTTCTCATGTTCCGGCAGGAAGATCAGACATATTTTCCGCTGCCCCCTTCGTCTTTGCCCTGTAACCCCGAGGTTCTCCATTCCTCCTCTCATAATGGAACCGACATGAAGTTGCCCCCGCCCCCCCAACCCCCCCGTCCCCCCCGTCCCCCCTCCCCCTCCCAGCACACCTTTCAGGAGTGACTTCTCCTTTCAGGCTGTGCTCCGCCCACCTCCGCACCCACCCACCCAGAGCCTGCGTTTCCATCCTAATATTAAGAGAAAAAGGGAAAGCGGCGGGGGGGGGCGGGGGGGCGATGTAGGCCAGATTTAACCCTAACTCTTAAGCCGTCCCTAACCAAAACAACAAAAATAGAAGCTCTTGTGTATCTGGATTCACAGTTAGTCTCTTTGGATAAAAGCGTTTGCGTTTGCGGCGGGAATACGATTCATTTTGACGTGACATTTGAGAGAAGTGGCAACGAGTAGAAGAGAGAGGTAGGGGGGGGGGGGAAGGGAGTGGGCATAGCTCTCTGGTCATTTGGTCGAAGCCCACCTGTCTCCCCGTAAGGTGATGGACACGACCTATGACCCCGTAAACACAACCAGAGTAGACCGCCTCCCCATCCCGCCTGGCCGCCATCCCCCTCCTCCCCTCACTAGTATCTGCCTGGGACTGTCAACAGTCAATCAATCCTGCTGCCGGTTGGGGTGGGGGCGGAGGGGGGATAGAATATTAGATTATTTTACGTCTGGCATTTGTAATTGTGTGGCTTTCCGTCTGCTGGCTACTCCACCATTTCAGCGTCATGTGGCTCTCCTCCGCTCTTCTTCCTCCCTCCGCGGAAGGCCTGTGGAATGTCCCTTCGGCGGCGGAGGGCGGAAGGGGGCGGCCTATTTGGGTAACCGGTATACGCCAGATGCTGATTCTGGTTCGGAATGCTAGATCTTTGAAGAGTGAACGGCTGACGTCCTTGGTCGTGATGTTTTAAAATAAGGAGCGAAGGAAAAAAAAAAAACGGGGGGGGGGGGAAGAAGTGGCCGCTTGTCGGGGAGGTAGACACGGCGGAGACTTTTATGTATTCATGGCCAGCTGTTGTTTGTCGCCGTCAAAATAAAAGCCTCCCATATTCTGCCATAGCATCTGGCAGATTGACTTTCCATAGGACGCTGTATGCACTCATTGAAGTCATATTCATTGCTGTTTTGCTTCTGACCCCCACTCCCCCCCTCCTCTCTCTCTCTGTGTATTTAATGAGAAGAGTACCGTTTAAAAATGACTTGTTTCGTGTTAGGATGCTGTTGGATTTGAGTCGTACCCGATTAATTAGACACACCACAGGCTAGTCGTTGGGTTTAAAAGTCCCCTTCTGAGGAGCTTATCGCACCCCGCGCCTGCGTTCCCTGTTGGTTCATCACATAAAAGACACCGACTATTATAAACATTACAAGCTGTTGCTAACCGCCGCTGCGGCTAGTTAGTTGGGCTAGCATCTCCATTAGCCTAGCAGTAGCCGTGAGAGGAGACGGCGTGCGATGTAAAGTTCACCAGCGGTGTGCCTTGAGGGAAATGGTATCGCAATGTCCAACTTCATGTACTTATACCTTGCTGAAGGTATAAGTACTCAATAATCTCACATCGCGTTTCTTTAAAAAAAACTGCTTTAGTGGCGTCTGGGTGAGGCCTACCAACTCCAGCCTACAGACCACACAGGTGATGTGCTTCATAGCGACCCGGGTTCGATTCCTAGGTCGCTCCCTCTCCGTTCCCCGCCGCCCGCGGTGATGAGATGTATGGCCGATCTTTATCCTGCGTTCATAGTCACACACACACACACACACACACACACACACACACCACAGACCACAGTGTTTAGAAAGCCACAGTTCCACACTGTCATATGTAAGCTATTGGACAGGAATGTGGAGAGAATGGACATTAGCAGTATCTTCACATGTCCAGAGAGCCAGTGTCCTTGTCCGACATAATGAAAGATTTGCTTATATTTCAGCTGTGGAAAGAAAGAAAGAAAAAAAAATCGGGTGAAGGTCGCGGAGACGGGGCTGAATCAACATTTGGTGTTTCATTCTGACCTCCTCTCTCTCTCTCTCTCTCTCTCCCTCTCCCTCTCTCTCCACTACTCTGACATGTCCTGAAAGACAGTATATATATGAATTATTTATCTGTGTTTGAAAATATTAAACTTGCTTTGTCCTTGTCTTGTATCCTATTGCCAAGGACATCACAAAAAAAACACCAAAAGAATGAGATCTATCTGTGCATGTGTGGCATACATGTGTGTGTGTGTGTGTGTGTGTGTGTGTGTGTGTGTGTGTGCGTGTGTGCGCATGTGCGTGCGCGCATATTGTTTTTGGAAGAAACTCTTCACGTCCTAATTACAGTAATCAAGGCTATTCTATTTGCTGGTTACAATTTCGCTCTCATTCTGTGCTGTCAACTATCGGCAGCATTATAATTAGCGTTAGCCGTATGGATTAGTGGTTACGTTTACACCATCGGTTCCAGAGATGTTCGATGCAGGAGCCGGCAGTTCCTCTGTGGCTCCCGCTCAAAAAACCACTTCAAAAGTGCTTTTTTGACATTTGACTTGAAATGCAAACTGCCACGGAATTGTGTCGGGAGTGAAACGGCGAGCCCCGGCACATTTTGTTATTCATTAGACAAAGCTATCCACACCGTCCTTGATAGCACCCTGAGAATCCTCTCCGTGTTTATGCCAGGTGCATTGTGGGAAAGAGGACTCCTCAATGATAATATTTCCAAGCCAAGTAGCACATCTCAAAGTGTTATGAGAATGGAAACTAGAACAACAACAAAAAAAAAAACCCGAAAACACGCTCTTCTTCTTCTGTGTTTTTACCCGTTTTATTTTGCGCTAACGACGGCGAACATTACACAACGTTGTTTTCCGCGGCGCGTCACGAGGCACGCGAGGCGGCTATAAGCGGAGGACATTGTCGCCGTTCCTGCGCGTTTGGTCTCATTTGTTTGCTAAAAGTATTTGTTTGCAAGATGAATCGCTGCGCCGGCAGACACGCTGACAGCCTACATGAAGATGATATTGAATTGATTTCTGAAATGTTGCAGAACGGACTGTTTGATGTGTACCACGAGACATGAATAATAAAAATTCTATTAAAAACCCCTTGAATAGCTGACACCGGAATATTATTTGTGATGATTAATTTTCCCCAGTCATTATAAATGGGAGTCGGCATCAGATTGCCTCTGACAAAATTGCTTTTCATTCCCTGGTGAATAGCCTCAGTGAGGGTTTTTTTTTTTTTTGAAAACACAAAGCCATATTTCTTTACCACAATATTGTGTCAAGATAGGCCCCTGGAAGAGCCCTGAGTGGAAGCGTTGCTCGTGTCTGTCCCCCTCTTAGTGTTACACGATCCTAAGTGTTTCACCTGGTCGCCGACAACAGGGAGTTCATCACAGCATTTGAATTCACTGAGTTGTGCGTGTGTGTGTGTGTGTGTGCTTGTGTGTGTGTGCGTGCACGTGTGTGCGTGCGTGCGTGCGTGCGTGCGTGTGCGTGTGTGTGTTTAGTTCAATGCCGCCCACAGGCCACTGAGAAACGGTCAATGGGGGTCTTTTTCAGTTATGAATTTGATTATGCATTTTTTTAAAAGACGGTACTGTCTGATTCTGAAACGTGTTGCCTGGAGGCTGATTCTGCTTATTGCACACAAAAAAATGACAAATTATTTATTATCTTATTTCCCTTTGAAGCACAGCTGTGCACCATTTTGTATTCATGATGTTTCTTTGTGGGCTCTTTCTTGATATCGAGCAACATCAGCACGTCACTACGTGACAAAAACTACTTTTGATGTCCTTTGTGGGGTCTCTTTAATCAGGCTGGTGATGAGCAGGGCTGAAGGATATGGTAAAAAAAAATCATATTGTGACAGATATTATGATAAAATGTACTTTTAGTGGGAATGATAATTTTTTTATTTAACAAATTTAAATTTTCCCTGAAAAAATCATTTGTTGGGGTCTGTACCAAACAAA
>PIJE02000881.1:183676-188676 GCA_002895965.2 Coryphaenoides rupestris
ACATGCCGGAGCGAGAGAGCTTATTAGGGGAGAGAGAGAGAGAGAGAGAGAGAGAGAGAGGAAAAGGGAGAATCCCTACTCCACCCTCTGCTGTCAGAGTTGTCTCTGCGCTTATAGCCGGTCGGTGATGGGCACTCGCTTATGTTCATTCAACACCGCCCCTGGTCTCTTGGAACATTCTAGCAAGTGAGGCGGACGGGTTAGAGGGGTGGGGGGGGGCATCCGTACTCATGGTCTCTTACGGTGAAGGGGCGGGGTGGGCGTGGGGTGAGGGGGGGGAGAAGTGAGGAACTCCGTGGCAGATGGTAATGAGGGGTCGTGGAGGGGTTTTTGTGAAAGCGGCCCCAGAACGGAGCCTTGAGGGACACCGGCATATTTAAATATTGAAACAGAGTGTCAACCAGTCTCATTACCGGCGTAATGAGCCCGGTCGGGAGGCGAGGGGGGGGGGGGGGGGGGGGGGGAAGAGAGAAATGTTGACGCCAGGAAAGCCTCCGCCAAATCTGCAAGTTCATGTTACACTGGCGTCACGTGGTCCATATTTGGGATTTGTTCAATCTTGTTAAACACGAGGTACTACATTTCTATTTTTGGCAGGGCGTGCTTGTCGCTAACAGACAACAGGCGTGCAGCAGTCTGCTGCGCGGGGAGATGGTGAGGCTGCGACTAACATGACTGTTGATTACATGCCAGTTAAAATCGTTTTGTTGATAAAAATAAAGGATTTGGTTCCACTGGTTTTGGATTCGGGGGTGGGGGAGGGGAAATAAACATTAATCCTGTAAAGTAGGGCCTTGCAAAAGAAGACAGAAGTTTGTAAAGCTTTGTGGTAAAATGTGTTTTAATTTAAAAAGATATGCAGTGGATTTTATGAACACATGCAGCACATGTATGAGGTCATTGCTGTGCAGATTCATATGATTATTATTTGTATGTGTGTGTGATTGCCGACATGTGTACATATTTATTCTATATGACTCGTTGCATGTGTGTTGTGTCTGCGTGGTTTGGTCTCTGTCTGCGCGCACGTGTGTGTGTGTAGATGCTTATTTGTGTGCGTGTGTGTGTGCGTGTGTGTGTGTGTGTGTCTGTGGTGTGTCTTACGTCTGCCATAATTTATTTGGTGCTTGCATTTTTTTTTAAGATCAATTTTTTTCCCCGGGGTGACTGATTGTTACAAGGTTATGTGAGCCTGACTTAATTTGACTTCATTTAATCCTCCTAAAATACATTTATTTTGCATCACTTGGCATTTAGGCCACAGGCAGCGGAGGGAAAGGCCACAGCAGTTTTAATGCAGCAACATAAAAAGTATATTGACGTCTCTGGTTATTGACTGCACTAGAATAGGTAGGCAGTGCCTGGTCCAACCATTTAAAAAGGTCATAACAAGACTCTCGGACACACACACACAAATCAGATTGTGCCCCCCCAACACCGGGGTGGTGTGTGGGCCCGCCCCCCCACCCCCCAAAAAAAATGTAATGTCCAAAACTGTTAAGTGCATGAATGCAACTAAAAGTGGGGCGAACAGAGTATAGAGTAACAGAGAACAGAGTATAAGTATAACAACTGGTGAGATAGGCTTTCAAACACACACCACTTAGCAATGGCTTTGGAGGGCGGCGTGATCCCAGGCCTCCCCGCTGGAGTAGGGACATATGTTCACACGATTTTATGACACAATTAAAAATGTGGACATCCATTAAAGCTCCATTAAGGGGCAACATCTCCACACACTCTTGTTTGGTGCGTTACAGTTTAAACGAGATACAGATCAATAAGACGATAACACACGTCTGGTTTCTGGGTGAGTCTCCTCTGCTGCTGTGATGATCAGCTCGTTATTCGATAGTCGCTAGGGTTCTTTGCATGAGGAAGACATTTTGTTTGCGACGTTGGTGTTATCATCCAGACATCACAACATCGCAATGTGCGCCTGAGATATCCATCGTCACCATTTGAAGATTCATTGATTATGAACTTCATCGAGATTATTTCCAAAAACAGGACGTGTCCATCATGGAGAAAGCACGGGCCTTTAAATCAAAGTCTCGTCGTCTGTAACAAAATTCTCAAAAGGGATTTGTAACCAGGAATTATATGTGCTCGGTTATTAATGCCACGGTTGTCTGCACCCAAGGTTGTTTATAATTGCAGCTGTCCTGCAAAATCAATAAAACTGACGTTCCGCATTATAACACAGAGGAGCGCACAAGATGGAATATGTACATACGGTATGTGTGTGTGAATATTATCCGTGGAAATATAACATTTAGGGTTAGCGTTAAGCTCTAGGTAGGCAGCATGTTATTGGAGTTCTTCTTGAGTGGAAACAGCATTTGTTATTGTTTTTCCGGTCGGGGCGGTTTGCGGCTGCTTCGGATATAATTCACTACGCCGCGCCGTGGCACCCTCGGATACATCTCGCTGACAGCTACACAGATAAATCACCTTTTAGCTTCGGCAGCGGGGAGAGTTTCTGTTGCGCCGGCTCTGACAAATAACCTTGCGAGTAAGTCCTCACAACAGGTGCGCGCCGATGTGTCTTGAGAAAAAATGACAGCCGGATAATTGGTGGAGGGCACTCCTTTCACGTTAAGCGAAAAAAACAAATGCGTTTTCAAATGAATTCCGCCTGGGAAAAGTAAAGCTTTGTTTGTGGCGCGCGGCGCGGAGAGTAAAGTAATGAACGAGAGCGTATTAACGCGCTGAACATTATAAAACAAACGAGCATTCATTTCACCCAATGAATATTCATGCGGCTAATTCAAATAACCTTAGGCGACAGTTAGAGCTAATGAATATTTGAAACAGCTTGCGAGTGAGAGATTTGAAAATCACACTGTGTATGAATTATCCGAGATCACAATGAAGGGGTAAACAATTACCGAAAGGATGGGGGGAGAGGATTTAGACCATGCGTCAGACCTCGTGTCATTTGGCTGCTAACGTTTCAAATAATATGGTTATAGAGAGCACCTGGGAAGGGAGGGGGTGGAGTAAATAGAGTTAAAACTACATTTCCCACAGCCCCTGTTAGGATTTCAAGCAGTTTCTTGTCCAGCAAGACGACAAAGGGAGAGATGAGACAGAGGGGAAGGAGGGATGATGGGAGAGAGAGAGAGAGAGAGGAGAAGAGAGAGAGAGAGAGAGACGAGAGAGATGGACGGGAGAGAGGCAGCGGTGAATCAAGAGAGGGTTAGCCTTGTACCACTTGAGAACACAGCGCCGTCCCAGAACCACTGACGTGTGTTTGTGTTGGGCTGTGCAGCCACGCTGGTTCACCATCCGCCGCGTCACGCGATGATGACAAGGGCCCACCCCGCCCCACCCCGGCCCGCCGGCACGGGGGCGGGGCGGGGTGGGGTCGGTGGGCCGGTGGGTAGCCTGCGCTGCTTTTCTTTGAGGGATCGGCGTGCGGTGGCTGGTCGCGCCGCGCGGTTGCCACGGTGCTAATTAGGCCCCACCACAAAGCGAGCCTGTGGGGGATAATGTCCCATTATTAGAGTCATTTGTTTCAATTAACCGCCCTGTGATTCTACAATAGCACGGTGCGCGGCCCGGCACCCAGGAGCCATTACTCTCACCCAGGGACCAGCCAGGCCAGCCTCTCCCTCTCTCTGTCCTTCTCTCCTCTCCGATTTTTTCTTTCTTTCTTTCTTTCTTTCTTTCATTTTTCTTTCTGTTTTCAGTCTTTTGTCCCGGCTTCTTCTCGGGGATCATTATGTTTGAGCGGATCTCTTTTGTCCCGCCGTCGTCAAGTCAGACCGTTGGACAGGAATCAGATTTCATTTTTTTGTCTCTTTTTATTATTTTTTTTCCTTTTGTTTTTTTCTCCTGTGCACATAAATTGTAAACCTGTGCCCTAATGTGAATAGAACGAGGGAACCCGTGCTTTTAGCCGTGACCGGTTCACCGCGTGTCTGTTTGCCTAACGCCGAACGCGACGTACTCGTCTCACCTCTGCCAATGTCTTTTTAACAGTCAGACCAACATCTGTGACCAAAACAAAGAGGGTTGCCATGACAACTGGCGCTCCACCCCCCCCCCAACCAACCCCCACCCCCACCCCACTACCACTCTAAACCAATATGCAACTATACCCTGGATGGGGGAATTAGCATATAGTACCTATGGCAACCAGCGAGCAGTCCTTTTATAATAGATTTTTGTAATGTTTGCGCACAGACACACTGTCCTCTGCTGTTCCCCGCTGGGGGAGGATAGAGATAGACATGCGTGTACAATTGTATGTTGTATGTTGGTGAGCGTTGAATAAACTATATGTTCCCCCCCCCCCCCGGCTGCTTTTTGTGACCGTGTCGATAAAGGTTGTTGTTCAAACAGAAAAGAAAACAGGAGGAAGGAAGACATGGTCAGTGCTATAAAAGCTATATAAAAGCAAATTTTCACTTGGTTATTATTTCCATGAAGTGAAATGGTTTTTTTCCCCCCTCCCTGGCATTGGCATTCACGTGTTAACCACCCTAAGGTTCATAGAAATATCCCCGCCCTGTTTCTGCCTCGTTTCAGTAGCACCTGCCGCTAAAAGCATTACTAGCAAGATGCATCTGGAAGCAGAAGAAACAACAACCCAGAATGCAACATTTCAGAGTGCTCTGCTCTCCTATCATTTGTGGATAATGGAAACTTCGATTGATACCAAGAGGCTGCTGCCCCTGTGATGCTGCCTCTATTGCCAGCCTCTCTCTCTCATTGGCTCCTCACCCACCATCCACCCCCCTCACCCCCTCCACTGCGCGGATGTTTACAAAGAAACATCACCAGCTCACATTAAAGGGTCAGAGTCCTCCCCCTCCGGCTGTTGCTATGGAAATAACCCTGCTACGGTTGTCCATTCATGTTTGATTAATTGTGTTTTCAGTTTTTTTTTCTTTCTCTCGCTTCACCTCACAAAGGCCTCTTCACGGGATCGTTTTACGACAACAACAACAACAACAACAACAACAACAAATAAACAACAACATAATCGGAAA
>PIJE02000881.1:192770-213191 GCA_002895965.2 Coryphaenoides rupestris
CCTAGCGCAGGTCCGGCTCTGAGGGAAGTTAAGCATGTAGCCTAGCGCAGGTTCTGTAGGCTCTGAGGGAAGTTAAGCATGTAGCCTAGCGCAGGTCCTGTAGGCTCTGAGGGAAGTTAAGCATGTAGCCTAGCGCAGGTTCTGTAGGCTCTGAGGGAAGTTAAGCATGTAGCCTAGCGCAGGTCCTGTAGGCTCTGAGGGAAGTTAAGCATGTAGCCTAGCGCAGGTCCTGTAGGCTCTGAGGGAAGTTAAGCATGTAGCCTAGCGCAGGTTCTGTAGGCTCTGAGGGAAGTTAAGCATGTAGCCTAGCGCAGGTTCTGTAGGCTCTGAGGGAAGTTAAGCATGTAGCCTAGCGCAGGTTCTGTAGGCTCTGAGGGAAGTTAAGCATGTAGCCTAGCGCAGGTTCTGTAGGCTCTGAGGGAAGTTAAGCATGTAGCCTAGCGCAGGTTCTGTAGGCTCTGAGGGAAGTTAAGCATGTAGCCTAGCGCAGGTTCTGTAGGCTCTGAGGGAAGTTAAGCATGTAGCCTAGCGCAGGTTCTGTAGGCTCTGAGGGAAGTTAAGCATGTAGCCTAGCGCAGGTTCTGTAGGCTCTGAGGGAAGTTAAGCATGTAGCCTAGCGCAGGTTCTGTAGGCTCTGAGGGAAGTTAAGCACGTAGCCTAGCGCAGGTTCTGTAGGCTCTGAGGGAAGTTAAGCATGTAGCCTAGCGCAGGTTCTGTAGGCTCTGAGGGAAGTTAAGCTAGTTGCTCAGGTTCTGTAGGCTCTGAGGGAGGTTAATCATGTAGCCTAGCTCAGGTCCTGTAGGCTCTGAGGGAAGTTAAGCTAGTAGCTCAGGTCCTGTAGGCTCTGAGGGAGGTTAATCATGTAGGGCAGGTTCTGTAGGCTCTCAGGGAAGTTAACCTAGCAGGTTCTGTAGGCTCTGAGGGAAGTTAAGCAGTGTAGCTCAGGTCCTGTAGGCTCTGAGGGAAGTTAAGCTAGTTGCTCAGGTTCTGTAGGCTCTGAGGGAAGTTAAGCTAGTTGCTCAGGTTCTGTAGGCTCTGAGGGAAGTTAAGCATGTAGCCTAGCGCAGGTTCTGTAGGCTCTGAGGGAAGTTAAGCATGTAGCCTAGCGCAGGTTCTGTAGGCTCTGAGGGAGGTTAATCATGTAGGGCAGGTTCTGTAGGCTCTCAGCTCAAAAGTACAAAGGCACCGTGCCTAACCCCTGCCTAACCTCCTGGAACAATGACCTGGATCTGAATTCACTGGAAGTCTCTTTGGATGGAAAAGCGTCCACTAAATGCCTTAATAGTAAAAGCCTTTGTGTGTATATTCGATGGTAGCTTAGCGGACATGGGTACAAATGGGTCCACAATGGGCTTTCTACATCCAGGCCTCTACATTAGTACATGTTCTGCTGATGTGTTTTCTCGATCAGGGCCATGTTCCTGTGCTTAGCATTTTAATATTATATATTTGATGTATTATTGATTCTGAGCTGCGTTGGCTCTCTGGATGTGTGCACTGCTTCAGGACTGCTTCATATACAGGCCTTCACAAACCGTCACCATAAATGCTACTTGGTTGTCTTTATATGACATTAGTATTTATGTTATATTAAAGGTACAAGATTTGGCCAACAACAATGTATGGTGTTGTCATGTTTTAAAGGAGAGGCAGCATCACAGTGTACATGATTGACATGCTGCAGTAACCCCTATCATCTCTGAGGGTACAAACTAAGTGGTACTAGGAGATGGAGCCAGCTGGACTAACCTGCTAACCTGCTAACTGCAGTTCATCTTTGAATGTTTTAAAACTAATAATCTCACAAATTGCCCCTTTAACAAGTCCAGGATACAATTTGAGCCAAAAATTACTTCTCCTTTCTCTGCCTCTGTCTCTCTCTCTCTCTCTCCCTGTCTCGGTGGGGCCTCTCCGTCGTCCAGCTAAGTGGGGAGAAGCGACCCTCCAGTGACATGATGAAGCCCAAGCCCAAGCCGCAGAAGAAGAAGAAGAAGAAGGACCCCAACGAGCCGGTGAAGCCCGTGTCGGCGTACGCGCTGTTCTTCAGGGACACGCAGGCCGCCATCAAGGGCCAGAACCCCAACGCCACCTTCGGGGACGTGTCTAAGATCGTGGCGTCCATGTGGGACAGCCTGGGGGAGGAGCAGAAGCAGGTGGGGCAGGAAGTGATGTCACGCGCACACACACACACACATACGTACATACATACATACAGACAGACAGACAGACAGAAGGACGGACAGGCAGGCAGACAGACAGACAGGCAGGCAGACAGACAGACATATACCGTATACAGGCATATGCACACACAGGCACATAGCCATAAACACACAAAGACATGCAAGCTAAAACACCCACCATCAGAGGCAGAGGCACTCACATACACGCCAATAGGCACACAGACACACACAGACACACACAGACACACACAGACACACACACCTCAGCCTCGTCGGTGCAGGGCCGCTCCTGTGCAGCCTGATTTGTAGAGCATAGTATTATCACTGTCAGGGTTGGGTTCCCACTGGGGCCGCGTTGGCAATGTTTGCCCTCTCTGTATTTACGACGCTTTGGATAAAAGCATCCACCAAATCACACACACACACACACACGCACGTGCAAGCACATACGCACACACACACACACACACACACACACGCACACACGCCCTGGCAGGTAAACACACTGACAATTACAGATACAGAATACCTATGTTATGAAACAGGAGATGAGTTGTAAACATCTGTTTATTTGCTGTGAAACGGTGCGTGTGGTTGTGTCTTGAACTGTGCGGTACGGGGTCCAGGGGGCACGGTGTTTGCTATGCACTGCGAACCCAACAATACATTAATTAATCTACAATAGTTATTGTAGAGGGATTTGTAGAGGGATTTCCTCTAATAGAAATAATGTATAGAGTACATTACATTATAGAGTTACAGACATAAACCAAGGGCCTGATTTATATTATGAGACAATCGGCGCGACTAAACAAAGAATTGAAACGGCGACCAAACGCCAACAGGCAACAATATGCTGCAGTTCCTGGTTCCAGATATGAGACCCCGTCATCTAACACATTTTATTCAATTCAACTTTTTATTCAATATTAGTGACTGCTGATTGTCTTTATGATGACTATTTAAGATATGTATTCATTTTAGCACTTTCATCCCAACCGTTTATTAGTACAGATCCACTTACTTACTGTATGTATCTTTATCTCATGCATTCTAAGGACGTTTTTAAATGTCTGTGAAGTGAAGACACGTTTCCACGTGGGTGGATGGTAAATATGTCTGTTGTCTGTGGTGGAGAATAGGGGCTTCAAGAACATGTTTACAGTGCCTGACCCGTGCTACGATATTGCTCTCGCACATATTTTCCACTTATACATGTCTTATACAACCAAACAAAAGCACACGTTGACATGATGTCAGAAAAGCTTTCTCTGGCGCTAAATACAGACGTATGTCTAGAGCTACAGAGAGCTAGCTTAGAGCTCATTTCAGTACGGCAGACTGGGAGACGAGAAGCCCAGTTAGAAGAGTCCTTTCAGGTGGTCCTGTTTAGTGTGAGGCCCTGCTGTGTGACTTAAGTTTGCCACATTGCTGCTGATCTATGCACTCCTTATTGAAGTTGTGTTGTGATTAAATGATCATTTCATATTTTATACGATAAAGCAGGCGTTCATACTTTTGTCGATGTATCAAAACCGCGTTTGAACCGTGACACCACGAGCGTTCACATACCTCCTCCATGCTAATGTAGCAGCAGCATGTGTTCCCCGTAGCGTACCAACATGGACGCTGTGACACATTAGCATGTATAGCATGAGTCACATTAACACAACACACATAACGCATGTGCATTTACACATTGGTGTACACCACACACACACACACACACACACACACACACACACACACACACTCACACATACAAGAAGAAATCAACCAATTCCCCGCGCGTCTGAATCGAGGAGCAGCACATGTCCGCGAGTAGGTAGTGTGTGTGTGTGTGTGTGTGTGTGTGTGTGTGTGTAGTGTGTGTGTGTGTGTGTGTGTGTGTGTGTGTGTGCGTGCTGCTGAGTAATTAGCAGAGCATCGCTGGGAGATAGCACACACGCACACACACACACACACACACACACACACACACATACATACGCACACCTTAATGAGCCAGTGCCTCCCTTCCTGGAGATAATCCATTTGTTTATCCCTGCTCCCACAGCTCCCATTAAAATCATTCTCCCTCTAAATATAATCCCATTCAAGGCGGAGGCACGGAAACCACGGGACAGGAAGAAGTCTCTGACATGGTGGAATACCCTGGTAGAGGACCGGGAACAATACAAAGAGACACACACACACACACAGGCCGATGCAGAGATGTCTTTATTGTTTTCACGGCAATGGAGGGATCCCAAGGTTCCTCTGTGCCCTGTGGAAATGTGTCAAAGTTGCACCCAAACAGAGAAAAAGCCAAAGAGACGCGCCGCCAGCCAGCCAGCCAGCCGCCGCGCTACAGGAACAGAGCGCCGTTGCTTCCAGACCGCAACAGCTCGGCCGCGGCTCGGCCAACATATTGGTTTCGCCCGTCTGCCGATTTTAAACGGCGGTTAATTGACTCTTTAGCCACTGATTATGTGTGGCATGGCGTCACTCAGGAGCAGGTAGGGGTAGACGGTAGGGCTGGGCGATACGGCTTCTATCCCCTCTATTGAATATCAATAAATATCATTTTAAATAATCTATTTAAAATGACCACTTGAGAATGCCTATTTTGGAGTATTTTCTAGTTTGAACTTCAGTGCCAATTGAAGTACTAAGTCCCTCTCTTTATTTATATCGCTTTGCCTGCCATTTTGATCCTGCCCTGAATATAGAATGAGTGAACCCCACCCCCTCCTCCGGCACCACCAGCAGCACCACCCCTCACCACTACAAAGCCTCGTCCTTGGACCGCAACTCAAGGATATCTCCGCTATCCAGGAAGAGCACAGCTATTGTTTAGCATCCCCGCGTAATGTCATCTCCAGCTCAGCAGTATTGTTTGGAAATGCAAATCATCAAACGGGAGGAGGTGGGGGGGGGGGAGCGGAGGGGCTTGAGAGGTGCATTATGGGAAACTTCTTCCTGTTTTTCCTCGCTCTCTAATGGGAGCAGCTGTGCCTCAATGCTCGTTTAAAATTATACACCGTAAAAAAAAAACTGCGTTGATTAAGGTTGTGTGGTTTTAAAATCATAATATATCAAAATCTTATATCATCAACTATATTCCAAATGAGTGAGTTAAAATGTGTTGATAAAAATGTGTTGTTAAAATGACATTAAGCTACACGGCTAAGCTACATGCTAGCTTTATCCTGTCACTGTCACTGTTATACTATGGAGCAACTGATGCTATCTATCTAGCGTGAGGCTACTAGCGCCTGAGCGTGGCTCCCTTGTCGCGTCGCGCCGATTGTCAGCCGTCACAAAGGGTCGAAGGAATCGGAAATGGCGTCACAGAGTCTTCCTGTTGGTGTCAGTGAAGTGTGCCAAACGGTCGTGTACCGTCGTGTACGAATGTTGACTCTGGCTGGGAGCCATCATTTCCCGGAGCCGTCAGAGGCAGTGTGTGTGTGTGTGTGTGTGTGTGTGTGTGTGTGTGTGTGTGTGTGTGTGTGTGTGTGTGTGTGTGTGTGTGTGTGTGTGTGTGTGTGTGTGAGCGTGTGTGTGTGTGTGTGTGTGTGTGTGTGTATTGTAGCAGCTGCATCGGCCTGTAAACATGGGTTCAGTGTGTGACCAGAGCAAACTGAGGCACGGTGCGCTGTGATTCTACTGATAGGTCGCTCGCTAGGATGGACGTCTGCCACCCTGGTGCCTTCAGACCGCCGATGCCTCCGAGGCTTTCCAGTAACCCTTTTCCTCACCAAAAGTGTCGCATATATGCAGGTTTTTTAAACACGGGAACGAACACCCGTAAAGAATAGACGATTGACTCATTTGACTTCCATTGCAAATGGCAGCCGATAGCTTATGGGTTTGTGTTTTTTTTGTTTCTGGCGTGACACGTTCGACACATCCGTCTGTTCCGATCGGAGCCGGAGCCGATAAATACCCGTCACAACTGCAGAGTCATCTGTCCCGGGAATGAACGGCCGTTGTAACCTTTTCCATTAGAGACAAAAGCCAGATGCTAGCAGGTGTTAGTGGGTTTTTTGTCCAATGGGAAAGAGGCAACAACAACAACACTGACACACACACACACACACAGTACAGTAACTTACTGTAAGTACAGTATCGTACCAAGTGACTTGTGTATCACTTGACACCCAAACTCCTTTTACCATCAACACATCACCACAGACACACACACACACACACACACACACACACACACACACACACACACACACACATCTCTGAAAACACACACACATTTCCACAGCCTTTTGACGTGAGGCATGCTGATGAACTCTCGCAACCCACACACACTCATCCAACCCACGACAACCCTCTCTTACATTTCCTTTATTTGTGCTAATAATCTAGATTCTAGTACAGGCTGTGCAATGTCTGTGCATTGAGTTGTTTTTAAAGTAGCACACACATTGAGTTTTCCTTATTTGTGTGTTAAAAACGCATCCCTCGGCCAAACAGGACATAGTACTGAAGATAAACCGCTGTAAGATAATAGCGTGATGTTTAAATACAGAGTTGGTGTGGTGGTCTACGGGTGCGTAGTTAGACAGTAGTGTAGGAAATGTGTCACTCAGCTGAGTCACTAGGGGGCAGTGTTGCGTTGTGTCACGTGATCTAAAAGCTGAGGCGATTTCACCTTTTCTCTCAACACACATTCAGTGAGAGATGAAAGCAGGAGAGGACAGAGCGCAGGCGTCATATATGCTGAACACCAGGCAGCATTCAGCCAGCATTTCAAATAATAAAAATGTGGTCATCTTTCAAAATGTCTGGGCATTCGCCACATTCACAGCCATAGACACACACACAGACACACACACACCACACACACACACACACACAGACCTCCATAGACACATAGACAAACACACACCTCCACAGACGCACAAATACACCTTCACAGACACAGTGACACACACACACACCAGCACACAAATACACACCTCCACAGACTCGTACGCACAGACAAACCTCCACAGACACACACAGGCACACACTCACAAACACAACTCCACAAATACACACAGACACACACACACACACACACACATCCTTTACAAGCAACAGCATTTATTGTCAGACAAAGGGGACATTCTTGGGCCATTTGCATAGGCCTCTACTTCAGTCAAAATTACATGTGCAAACACAGCTGCACGTATTGTGACAGCACGGGTTTGTCAATCACTGTAGCCAGCAGTACACCAGCCCAGTGTCTCTCTCTCTCTCTCTCTCTCTCTCTCTCTCTCTCTCCCTGTCTCCGCACGTGCACACCGGAGACGTGCACGGCCGTTGATACCCAGGCGTCCTAATGGAGCGAACGGAGACAGCCATTCAGCGCTCCGCTAATGTCGCCAACACAGCGCTATTGTCAAGCTAAGAGCAGGGAGATGGAGAGAGAGAGAGAGAGAGAGAGGGGGGGGGGGGGGGAGTTGCAGAGTCAAAGGGAGAGAGAGGAGAGAGGCAGAGACCCAGAGAGAGAGAGAGAATGAGACAGAGAGAGAGAGGGAGACACACAAATACTCATGCACACAGGGAGAGAAGAAGGGGTTCCAGTTCATTTCCCTATGTGGATTGGAATGGAAATGATGTGTTGGTACAATAGGAGGAGACACATAGAGATGAGACAGTATTAGTGCTGTGATGAGGTGTTCTTTATCATTGGCTCTGATGGGGACAGAATCACACACACACACACACACTGGGCATGGATCTATCTGGCCATGTGTGTGTATGTGTGTGTGTGTGTGTGTAGGTAGGTGGGTCAGTGTATGCGTGTGCATTTGTGCACTTTGATGGGGACACACAGAGAGGTGTGTGTGTGTGTGTGTCAGAAAGAAAGAATACAGAGTTAGAATTGACACCTTTGTTTGTGTGTGTGTGTGTGTGTGTGTGTGTGTGTGTGTGTGTGTGTGTGTGCTGGGATGCGTGTGTCTCCTCGCCAGGCGTACAAGAGGAAGACCGAGGCGGCCAAGAAGGAGTACCTGAAAGCCCTGGCCGCATACAGAGCCAGCCTGGTTTCCAAGGTAACCCTCATGACACAACAGCTCTGCTCACCACACTGGTGACGGATTGGATGGGAAATCCCAGCTAATGGGCTGGGCGGGGCTAATGGTGGGGGGAGGGCTGTGGGGGGGTCTATGCAAGAGCAGGAGGCACATCCATATTAGGAGTTATACCTGATTTGCACAGGGCAGCGTTTGAACAATAAACCATGATTTGGGCAGGAAAATATTCAAAACCATTTCTTTTTTTTTATTGTTACAAAACAAATGCTACAGTACAAAAGTACGTGATTGTTAACAGTTAAACATAAATCGATCAGAGGTCATTGCAAATTAAATCTCAAAGAATCACCCCTTTGAGATTCGAATGCCATTTTTTAAATTCCATTATCATTATTTTTGTTTGTTGTTACTATGGTTATCATTATCATCATCAGCCACCTGTGTGGAGCCCGTTAGACAGACAGATGATCCTGCCACTCCCCCCCTCATCGCTGGGGGCTCCCACACACACAAGGGCCCCTGGCTGCTCCTTTACATCCTGAGGAACCCTGGCTGTCCCTGTACAACACAAGGGCCCCTGGCTGATCTTGTACATCACGAGGGCCCATGGCTGCTCCTGTATAACACGAGGGTCCCTGGCTGCTCCTGGAGAACAGGAGGGCCCCTGGCAGCTCTTGTATATCATGAGGGCCCCTGGCTGCTCCTGTACATTATGAGGGCCCCTGGCTGTTCCTGTATAACACAAGGGTCCCTGGCTGCTCCTGTACAACACGAGGGCCCCTGGCTGCTCCTGTACAACACGAGGGCCCCTGGCTGCTCATGGAGAGGACAGTGGTGACGGTAGCAGTGTGGGGGAGCAGCACAGAGGGGAGGGGGGCCGGGGGTCCGGTGGTGCATTGTTTAGTGCCGTCTCGTATTAACACCGCCCGACGACGCACCAGCCAGATTCCTTCTGTCATTCCATTTGTTCTGCAGCCATTCTCATTTCCAATCCTGCCGCTTGTGCATGTGTGCGTGTGTGTGTTTAAGTGGGTGTTTTTGCTTGTGTGTGCGTGGGCGTATGTGTGTATGGGTCTGTGTGTGTGTGTATGTGTGTGAGTGCGTGCGTGTTTAAGTGGGTGTTTCTGCTTGCATGGGTATGAGTGGGTGTAGTTGTGTGTGGGTGTATGACTGGGTTTTATTTTGCTTGTGTGCGTGTGTGTGTGTGTGTCTGTGTGTGTGTGTGTGTAGGTCTGTGCATGGGTGTAACTGGGAAGGTGTGTGTGTGGTGTGTGTGTGTGTGTGTGTGTGTGTGTGTTATTGTGTATGGTCCTCTCCCATTCCCCTCCATCTGTCAAGGTGTCTATTGATCATTACCCGGGCCGAGCCTCCATTCATACAAATGGGCTCCATTACCTCCTAATCAACACTGATGGGTGGAGGTGAACAATGTGACATCTCATCATATGGCCCGCACAGCCTGGTGGGGGTGGAGCGGGAGGGAGGGGGCAGGTGGACAGGGGGGGGGGGCGAGCCTTAAGGCTGAGACACCTTCTTATAATGCAGGAAGAGGAAGCGTTCCATCGGACGAGTTCTGGCAACATCTGTTTTTATTTGTTATCGTTTATGAATTTTGAGTTTTGAATTCTGTTGAGGTTTGATCACGCGTGTGTGTGTGTGTGTGTGTGCGTGCGTGTGTTCCGGATCGATAAGGAGAACCGCTTTGCATGTGTGTTTGTCTGATGAACTGCTAATTGAATCTGCCCTGAGTGAACCCGGGACAGAGATGTGATCTCTGGTCTCGGCATCCTTCACCTCCAGCCTCCAGGAAGCGCCCCTCACCAGAGCACGGCCCAATCATCCACATTTGTCACCATTATGCTCAATTCTCCGCAGATAAGCCGCCGATACGGAATTCATTTCAAAAATAGATTTCTTACGCCCCTTGTCATTAGAGGGAAAACAGCGGGCCGTGTTCTAATCGATTACAAAGCATAAACAATGTATGATTATTACTGACTCAACAGCGCGGAGCACACAGAGCGTGTTCATATTTGTAGCACAACCCAAAAAGAGCATTGCTTTAACAGAGCAAAGCACAGACTGCGCAGGGCTGTTATAAATATAAGTCTATTTTTTGGGGGGATCTCTCTTGATATGGCTGCAGGCTCTGGGCTAAAGACAACGCCATTTATTTTATGAATTTTCTTATGTGAAATGCAAACAATCATCTTCCCTCCCCCTCTGCCCCCCCCTCCCCCCCCCCCCCAGACGTACAACGACCCCGAACCAAAAAGTGCCCAGCAGAACAGCCAGTCCTCCCCCCACCTGCTGCCACCCAAGCAGCCTCTCTACAGCGTGCCCCCACAGTCGTCCTCCCCCTACCTGGGGCCGCCCGGGTCCTTCCCCCTGTCGGACCTGCAGAGCTTCGCCGGACCCCAGCGCCACGCCCTGGCCCGGACCCTCAGCCAATCGCAGATGCTGCCGCCCAGCATGAGTGCCTCACCCCCCTCCCCCTTCCAGATCAGCCCGCCGCTGCACCCCCACGCCCAGCTCTCCCTGCACCAGAGTTCCCTGCTCAACCAGCCAATCCGCATGCAGCAGGTGCAGACGCAGCCAATCGTCTCGCACCAAATGGGGCTGCAGGCGTCGCTGCACTCCCCCCCGCTCGGCCAGCAGGTGGGTCCCAACAGACGGTGATACCACGTTCCCACAGATACCATGGAGCTGATGTTCACTCTGTGTGTGTTTGAACCACAGCATGGGGCCTGCTGTAGCTAACTGGCCCCAAAATATCTTCTTAACATGAGGTTGATGAATGAATTTTTTATTCAAGGGGACCCTCTGTTGTTGTTGTTGTTGTCCCCTCTCCCAGGGCTTCTCCCACATCCCGGCTGACTACCCCAACAGCGTGGGGGGCTCCCAGTCTCCAGGGGCCCCTAACCCCGGGCACGGGCAGAACCCCGACTGGGACGCAGAGTACTGCAACAGGGACTGTGGGCCCAACCACTGCAGGTGAGGCAAAGGCACATCCGGATGTGAACTATAGCATGATCTATATGATGTATCTACTGTATACATGGTGGCAGGATGGACTCTAGAGGGTAGGGTGTTGGGTGACTGCCAGCTAGGGGCGTCAACCTCAGGATTTACAGCGATCTGATACGGTGTCTGTTATTCAAGCAACGACTTGATATTTGCCGATCAGGCCTAATCGTAGTTTGCTGCAATACAATTCCATTTACTAGCATATGATTGATATATTGCGATCCAACCACATATTACAATAAACATACACAAATTAATATAACCAGATTGAGCTTGAGAGTGAATGCAAGTCTAATTTTACAAAAAACGAATTATCTACAAAGATGTACAAATATATATATCAGATAAGATCTCAAATATACTGTATATATACAGTATATATATACGTATATATGATTTATTAATGAAAAACGAAGGAAAAAAGAGAGATATTTGTGCTTTCCAAAGGTTTCTGGGTTTAAAGTATTAATTCCTGCAGTTTACCGGTTGGCATTCTTGAGCAAGATGCCGAACACCTTCCAGCTGATTAGTTCAGAGTCACATTGGATAAAAGCGCCTGCTAAATGAAATGATGGTTTTCAAACTACTTTGGCAACACCTCGCTAGAGTGGCTTGACCACCATCTTTTTTCTTGTCATTTCCTGTAATCACCAACATAAAGATCACATGACCGAATGTAGGCGGTGGGAGAGAGAAAAAACGTGCGAAATGGGCAATTTAATTATCTCACCTCGTTTTTTGATGCACTTCAAAAAAACACACAAAAAAAACACTCAGTGTTTTCATTTTAAATCAGCAATCAAATTATCCACACCGTGTTGCAAAAAGGTCCAAAGTTTCCATTTCTATGTAAATGCGGTCATACAGTACGACACAGTCGTCATCTGACTTACTTAGTCATTTTCCAAATGAGTTGCTCTGTGGCACTTCAGTTACACACTCGGGGACTCAGACAATATTAATCACAAACTCACCGTCTCCCTCGCTAAAGCGCCGGCGAGCGGATCCTTGAAATTGAAAATCGGTAATGCAGCAGTAGAACAACACTGTTCCCACGCATCGACAAAAGTGTGACATCCAATTAAGTTTCCCTTTTGTTTAGTTCAGTACACATTGCCTCATTGAATCAAGCTATTGAAGCACAAGAAGTGCGCTGGATTGGGAGGGTTTGTGTGTGTGTGTGTGTGTGCGTGTGTGTGTGTGTGTGTGTTGTCATACCTGAGAAAAAAAGTTGGTGTTACTATTTCAGGACCCTGGAGAAGAAATAAAAACGAAAGCAAGTGGGTTTGTGTGTGTGTGTGTGTCTGTGTGTCTGTGTGTCTTGGGCGCTGATTTATCAGCATGTCAAACAGGATCGTGGCCGGGTTGGATCCTGTCTGACGGTTTTTTGAAATACGTAGGAGGAGGGGAGGTGGGGTCCGTGTGGTGGGTGGGGGGCGGGGGGGTGGGGGGGTGGTTTATGTGGGTTTTTGTGTTGTTGTTGTTTCTGCTGAGAGAGACGTCAGAGGCTGCTGTCCTGGGTGCCATACGGGGCCTGAGAATACATCGACAACCGACAACGACAGATTCTGCATGAATCACAATGCTGCATTTAATTGGACTTTTCATTTTCCGGTGGAATGTTTTCATTATGACGTGTGAAGACCTTATTTAGCATGCTGAACATTTTTAAGGTCCGTCTCAGTAGAGGTGTATAGATCTGTATAGATCTGTAAGGTGGTGCAATAGCAATCGTCTGAAAATGCAAACTAATCAACAAGCATAGCTTCTGACCTTTTTGACCTACAGTCATGAAACTTGTCTGATGAAACAAATTTGTGAGAACCCGTGACTTTCCACCATTTTGAATGTTGTGGAAAAACACGAAAATAGACTTGGGTGCAAATCCTTTGGTGCAAACCATCTTATGAACCCATGTCTTTCATTTGATTTAAAAGAAAGTATGTACAATAAAAATAAACAAAATTACAAAAATGAGCCAATGAAAATGGAATGAGTGTGGCTTAAAAAACATGTAATGAATAATGCTCTTATATTGACATCCAAATGGACTCCTATGATTTTGACAAAATTTAGAAACAACTTTATATAATTTTCTCAATCGGCGTGTGGCATCACAATGGGTGTGGCTTGTGACAACAATGGCACAGTTACTCTCCCGAATGTTCAGTTTGAGCTGAACCAACTTAGGGACGGTTGGGGTTGAAGGTTCTAACTGCTGAAGAAGATGAAGTTGATTGACAAAACAACATGAGAGGCCTAAATTGGTCTAAGCTGATTTAAGGAGCCAAAAGGCGGGGTTAACTTGGGCCAATCATCATCAAACTTTGAAAGTGTGAGACATTGATAAAAATGCTTCTTTGATTATTAATCACAGAAGCATTTTTATTGGGTTTAATTTTGCCACCATTACCCTATGCACGTCATGAGGGACGCCCCTTGTATATCTGCCCATATTGGCCCAAATATGTTACTGTGATAAACTATTTTCACCGCTAATGACAATAATCAATAGTGCTATCGTATCGGTATTGGCCCATAGTAGAGTATGAATATCGCTATTGATATTCATACGCTGAAATCTCTTTACATTACTATGGAGATTTCATATGGGTGCATCCCTAAATGACATAACAGCGTTGCTGTGTGTAAAAGCCCACCTACATCATCAACAACAACAACAACAGCAACAACAGGCAGTCATGTGTGGTGTCCTGCGTGCGGCTCGCTGACGTGCTGCTCTGCCTCTTGGTGTCTCAGCAGTGGGATGGCCGCCCGCGACAAGTCTCTCTACCTCACTTTGAAGTTGAAGGACCTCCACATGACGTCAAGACCGGAGCATTCCACACATTAAGACCCACGTCATCCACGCATCTCCACCTCTCGTTTTTTGCCTCCCCGCCCCCCCCCCCGCTCCTCGCCTGTTGAGTGTGTGTTTTTTTCCCGTTTATTTTCTGAAGGATTTATGAAATCCCAAAGACTGCTAGCGTTCCTCCAGCTGTTTGCCAAGCACTTAGACCGGACAGAAGCATGGGCTGCTCCTAGTGCTGATGTGACCCTGATCCGTGAACTTTCCAATATTTCTATTGTTTTCTTTGCGGGAGTGGGGGTGGGGTTGAGGGCAGAGAGCTTTAAGCTCATGTCAACAAACTGGATGTGAAGACCAAAAAAAGTAGTCTTCGTTTCTGCTTTATTTAGATTTTACAAATGTGTTGTTTTGTTTCTTCCTTGTCCATGTCCTCTCTGACCAATCTGCTTTGCCAATTACTGGCCCCGGTTTGGGAGATGCTATAAGCATACTCACAGCATAGAGGGGCCACCTGGATGTATAGGTGGCCCCTGCTGGAAGCATAGGGGACCCCTGGAATTGTAAAGGACCCCCATGGTTAGAAAGCTAACCCAGGACATATAGAATGCTTGTCCACATCGGCCAGGGACGAATACAAATACAATTTCCTCAGCAAACACTGAAAAGCTTTCCCCGCTAAATTATAGCAAAGCAAAAAGCCGACTTGACACACGGTTCGTCTCTATTTGGTCCGCCATCTTAGATCTCATCCAAAGGGCGCACGCGTTTTCCTTTCTTTCCTCACCGAGTGACTGTAAATACCAACCTCAAATGGATGCCGGTTTTGTGTGTATTTAGAAAACAGCCCCCTTGCTGTTGTTTCCTCCCCCCCCCCCCCCCCTCGCTTTTTATTTTTGGATTTCTTTTTTACATAGTTTTTGTTTTATAGCATTTCTGTGCAGACTCAGTGAGGGAATACACACACTAAAAACTCATGTTGAAACTGTGTTCACTGATCATCGCTTCTCTCTCCCTCTCTCTCGCTCTCTCGCTCTCTCTCTCTCTCTCCCTCTCTCTCTCTCTCTCTCTCTCTCTGAACCGAAGGGGGATTCACAAAGACTGTAAAATGCTCCAGCTCCACCTGTGCCTCACGTACGGGTGGAGCGCAGACCGAGAGACTTTCTCTCTCTAAACATGGCCTCAGGACGTGACTGATCTCTAGAGGTCAAAGGTTGAAACCTCTCCTTTAGCTTCGCTCCTCTTGGTCTTAGTGACCACACCCACTTATAAATCCCCCCCCCCCCCCCCCCTCTTTCAGTCACCCTTAATCCAAACACCGCTTGTACAGGTGATTAAAAAAAAACACAAAAAAAAGTTGCTAAATGTGAAATATTACTAAAGAAAAAAAAGCATAACAGTGGGTTTTAAAAGTTTTTGACTAGTTTTATTAGGTGTTTTAGAATTGTGTTGAACTCATCTTTATAATTTTTTTGTGAAGAGAAAAAAAGTAAGGCTTTTAATTTTGTTTTTCCACCTTCGCAGGTTTTCACTGAGCTGTCATGGGGGTAGAATATTTTCAATTTTGGTGTATAAACCTGCCAAATGTACTTCTTTTATCTGTAAAGCCAGTAATGAGAGACCCCATTTTTTTTTGTAAAATATCATGTTTTACAATACGGACATTATATTAATTTGGATATTTGGTTGCAGGTTTTACTATCTATTTATAAGTGATATGAAGTAATGTTTGGCTTATTCCTCATCAGGGTTCATTATTATATTATTATTATAATTATTATCATTATTATTATTATGAATTAGATACGATAACATCTTATTTGAATAATAAATATTTTTACATCCCTTGTTGGTGCATCCCGGTGTGCCAGCCATAAGATCATTAACCAGTCACAAACTTTTTTTTTCTATTTTCTTTTGTCTGTAATAAAATGTTTTAAGTGGAGAAATGAAAAACTTTTTGCCTCAAGTTATTTAAGGGTTTTCCCTTTGCAATCTTTGTTGTTAAGATTATGGTACAAGAAGTACTACGCTCACAGAACTCATATTATTTATGTATGTGTACCTTTTTAAATTGGTAATGCGAGAGGTAGGGCCTAATCTCATGTGAGACGGTTACTAATAACAAAACGAGACAGAGTGAACAGTATATAGGCCTAAGTGTGCCAATGGTTTCATGTATTTGCATGCAGTTAGGGTTCTGGTCTTTTATAGCACTTTGTTGAGAGCTTTGACTATGAAAATATATAGGCTATCTCTGTCCATTGCCTTCGGGTAAAGGTACCATGATGAAATACAGTGGGAGTCAATTCTGTAGATGTTAGGCCAGCCAGGTCTGAATATGAAGCTTCTCAGTTATGAGAATTTCACAGCAGTATATAAAAAAAAAAGAGAATAGACATGGAATTTATCACCCCACCTCTCTCTCTCTCTCTCTCTCTCTCTCTCTCTCTCTCTCTCTCTCTCTCTCTCTCTCTCTCTCTCTCTCTCTCTCTCTCTCCCCCCCCTGTGACACAGTGCCCCCTGGAGGTGGTGGTTTAATAAACCGTAAAGAAGCATATTTCTCCGTGCACCTTTCTCCTGAAACACAAATGTAATTTTCGTAGACCGTTGAAAGAGAAAAACAAACGTGTTCAAGGCTATGCTAGGCTAATGCAAAACATTTCAGTGTTTCAATTTGACACGTGGATTCTACATTCACTTGAACTGTTTAACAAGAATATCTGGGTGAACTAAATTAATTTGATTAAATTAAATCAGAAATTCAATTAAATTCAATTAAATTCTAGACAACAATAACAAGCCAAGACCATTTAATTAGTTTCATAAAGACTGGATCTCTACTGCTACTCTGTCGCCACCTGCTGGTTAATATATGTAACTCCATCTGCCACGCAGTCTGACTCGAGTGTTTGGTGTCTAATCTCTCGTTACTAACAACATGTCGCCCCAGTGGCTCCTCTGCTGGGGTTTCTATCAGCTCCCATTCCTCATTTCCTCCCCAGGTGGATATGAGCGACAACACAACACAACACAGTCGCTGTTTACTGCCCTGAACACACAGGGAGCCCTCATGCTGCCTGCAGGGGCGTAGGTCTCTGCTTTAGGGGGGGCGATGATGACCCCAAGAAGCGCGGCCACATCGGTGATCCATGCTCCCCATCTCCCCGCTTCTTTCGGAAACTGAAACATTTGTTATGTTCGAAATGGCGTTTGTTCCTGAGGTCAGGTTGCACCCCACAGCACAACGACCTGAGTCCAACTTCAGTCTGCTCATCAGCTTAACTTTCACACCATTTGTCAGTAAACACAAACCCAACAAAACACAGAGCGGGAGTTAACTTCAGGCCAGGCGCGTAACTTTGACAACACACCTGTGTCCGAAAGCATCTATACCAACCACCACAGATGGATACTGGACTTCCTGTCGGGCCGCCGCCAGGTGGTGAGGATGGGCAGCACCACCTCAGAGCCACTGACCCTCAACACGGGAGCCCCTCAGGGATGCGTGTTGAGCCCTCTCCTCTACTCCCTGTACACCCACGACTGCATGGCTATGCACAGCTCCAACGTCTTCATCAAGTTTGCTGACGACACGACAGTGTTGGGTCTGATCGCCGACGACGACGAGACAGCCTACAGGGAGGAGGTTGGATCACTTGCACAGTGGTGCCAAGAAAACAACCTCGCCCTCAACGTCAAGAAGACCAAGGAGCTGATCGTGGACTACAGGAAGCGGAGAGGAGAGCACGCCCCCATCTCCATCGACGGTGCTGCAGTAGAGAGGGTCAGCAGCTTCAAGTTCCTCGGCGTGCACATCTCCGAGGACCTCACATGGACCACGCACACCACACACGTGGTGAAAAAGGCCCAACAACGCCTGTATTTCCTCAGACTACCGTCAGGCAGGCGATACCGCAGTATCAAGTGCCACACGAGCAGACTCAGAGACAGCTTCCACAGTCAGGCCATCAGGCTGCTGAACAAGTGCTAGTGCTAAGTGTTACTGCTAGTGCTAGTGTTACTGCTAGTGCTAGTGTTACTGCTAGTGCTAGTCCTGGTGCTAAGTGCTAGTGTTACTGCTGGTGCTAGTGCTGGTAGTAGTGCTAAGTGTTGGTGCTAGTGCTGGTGTTACTGCTAGTGCTAGTGCTAGTGTTAGTGCTGGTGCTAGTGTTACTGCTAGTGCTAGTGCTAGTGTTACTGCTGGTGCTAGTGCTAGTGTTACTGCTAGTGCTAGTGCTAGTGCTACTGCTGGTGCTAGTGTTACTGCTGGTGCTAGTGCTGGTGTTACTGCTGGTGCTAGTGCTAGTGTTACTGCTAGTGCTAGTGCTAGTGTTACTGCTAGTGCTAGTGCTACTGCTGGTGCTAGTGTTACTGCTAGTGCTAGTGCTAGTGTTACTGCTAGTGCTAGTGCTAGTGTTACTGCTGGTGCTAGTAGTGCTAGTGTTACTGCTAGTGTTACTGCTAGTGCTAGTGCTGGTGCTATGCTGGTGCTAGTGCTAGTGTTACTGCTAGTGCTAGTGCTAGTGTTACTGCTAGTGCTAGTGCTGGTGTTACTGCTAGTGCTAGTGCTAGTGTTACTACTAGTGCTAGTGCTGGTGCTTTGCTAGTGCTAGTGTTACTGCTAGTGCTAGTGCTGTTACTGCTAGTGCTAGTGCTAGTGTTACTGCTAGTGCTAGTGCTAGTGTTACTGCTAGTGCTAGTGCTAGTGTTACTGCTAGTGCTAGTGCTGGTGTTACTGCTAGTGCTAGTGTTACTGCTAGTGCTAGTGTTACTGCTAGTGCTAGTGCTAGTGTTACTGCTGGTGCTAGTGCTAGTGTTACTGCTAGTGCTAGTGCTGGTGTTACTGCTGGTGCTAGTGCTAGTGTTACTGCTGCTAGTGCTAGTGTTACTGGTGCTAGTGCTAGTGTTACTGCTAGTGCTAGTGTTACTGCTAGTGCTAGTGTTAGTGCTAGTGCTAGTGTTACTGCTGGTGCTAGTGCTAGTGTTACTGCTAGTGCTAGTGCTAGTGTTACTGCTGGTGCTAGTGCTGGTGTTACTGCTGGTGCTAGTGCTAGTGTTACTGCTAGTGCTAGTGCTAGTGTTACTGCTGGTGCTAGTGCTAGTGTTACTGCTAGTGCTAGTGCTAGTGTTACTGCTGGTGCTAGTGCTAGTGTTACTGCTAGTGCTAGTGCTAGTGCTAGTGTTACTGCTAGTGCTAGTGCTAGTGTTACTGCTGGTGCTAGTGCTAGTGTTACTGCTGGTGCTAGTGCTAGTGTTACTGCTGGTGCTAGTGCTAGTGTTACTGCTAGTGCTAGGGCTAGTGTTACTGCTGGTGCTAGTGCTAGTGTTACTGCTAGTGCTAGTGTTACTGCTAGTGCTAGTCCTGGTGCTAATTGCTGGTGCTAGTGTTACTGCTGGTGCTAGTGCTAGTGTTACTGCTAGTGCTAGTGCTGGTGTTACTGCTGGTGCTAGTGCTAGTGTTACTGCTAGTGCTAGTGCTAGTGTTACTGCTAGTGCTAGTGCTAGTGTTACTGCTAGTGCTAGTGCTAGTGCTAGTGTTACTGCTAGTGCTAGTGCTAGTTACTGCTAGTGCTAGTGCTAGTGTTACTGCTCGTGCTAGTGTTACTGCTGGTGCTAGTGCTAGTGTTACTGCTAGTGCTAGTGCTAGTGTTACTGCTAGTGCTAGTGTTACTGCTAGTGCTAGTGCTAGTGTTACTGCTAGTGCTAGTGTTACTGCTGGTGCTAGTGCTAGTGTTACTGCTAGTGCTAGTGCTAGTGTTACTGCTGGTGCTAGTGCTAGTGTTACTGCTAGTGCTAGTGCTGGTGTTACTGCGTGCTAGTGCTAGTGCTAGTGTTACTGCTAGTGCTAGTGCTAGTGTTACTGCTAGTGCTAGTGCTAGTGTTACTGCTAGTGCTAGTGCTAGTGTTACTGCTAGTGCTAGTGCTAGTGTTACTGCTGAGTGCTAGTGCTAGTGTTACTGCTAGTGCTAGTGCTAGTGTTACTGCTAGTGCTAGTGTTACTGCTAGTGCTAGTGCTAGTGTTACTGCTAGTGCTAGTGCTAGTGTTACTGCTGCTAGTGCTAGTGTTACTGTTAGTGCTAGTCCTGGTGCTAATTGCTGGTGCTAGTGTTGTTCTAGTGTGTCTGTCTGAGGAAGTATTCTGTGACATTCTGTGAATGTCAAAATATAACAATGTATATTTTATTACATTGATTTATATTTGTATTGCTCCCCTTAATATTTTTTGTATACTTTATTTTATCTTATACAGTTTTCTTTTGTTTAGATTTTTTATAACTTGTTAATATAGTTTTCTATTCTATTTCTATTTCTATTGTGTTCTTTTATAACTGCGGTCGGCTGTCGGGCGTTTTGCACGTAAGAATTTCACTCACTGCTTATACAACAG
>PIJE02000882.1:0-59208 GCA_002895965.2 Coryphaenoides rupestris
AGATGCCAGTCCCGGGTGACAGTGCCATTCCCTCGGGACAGGTTGCCCTGTTATGGTGAACAGCATGTTCTGGAGAGATTAAGGTGGAGTTGTTTGGCTGTAATGTTTGCTGAAAAAAGTCACTTGAGAACGTAGTAGTGGTGGCCTTGTTTGTCAGGTCGCTGCGTCACTGCGAGAAGGAAGCATAACACACCACTGTCATCGGCTCACCAGTGTTTACATCTCCCCCGAAGACGAAGCTGTTTGAACCAATCGGACATCTTTGGGTTCGCAGCACTCGTCCAAACCAAAGTCCGTATTTGCGACGGGTCTGACATCTGCTGGCTGTTTAGCTTGGCCTGAGCGAGTCGTCCTCATGTTTCTCTCGTTGGGCTGTTTTCAGTCAGTTTCTTAGCAGCAACACCACTTCGAAAATCGAAGGCCTTGTTGACACTGCTCGTCTCTGAAGACTGCAGCAAATTCTGCTACTTGGCCTCGGGGACACACTTATTTGTGCAGAAGTTAGCATTTTTACTTTGATTCATGTCAAGACGGGCATATGGATAAAGATGTATTTATGTATATTCCAAACTTTGGCCTAGCAGTGATTTGAGCGACTGGGTGGGGGCGGGTGGGTGGTGACTACTCTTACATTGTTTTGCGTTGATCCCGTAGAAGCATGTTTTCCTGCGAGCTGTGTGAGGTCAAATACGCCCGACTGGAGGCACTGCAGGAGCACCTGGAGAGCAGGAGCCATTGGGATATGATGGAACACATTCAGGTGCTGAACAACTACGATGACCTGACCATAGCCTTCCTACAGGTGAGGTACTGGGACTGGGCTGTAGCCGTATGGGACAACGTTTTAGTGTAGTGAGAAAACATACCAACCAGGAGTTAAACGGCTGTCTGCCTTTAGTTAGCCAATAGCAGCCAGGCCAGACATTTTTGTAGCTCTTAAATCTTACTTAAACCTTTTTTTTTTTTTATCGGAAAACATTCTGACTGAAATGACAAAGTATGCAAAATTGTTTGTTTGCCGATGGCCGGGTGAGTCACTTGTATACTTTACAACTCCTAGGAAGTCATGATGTTTAAAGTGAGACGAAGCTGCCACGCTATGGTGGAGCAAGACATCGATGGTAAGATTCAAGATTTATTTTCAAGATTTGAGAGAAGTAATACGAGCTGAGAGCGCGGCCAAATTGACGTGCCGACGATTCTGCGATACTGGCTCGATGCCCAACCTTACTGGGGTTTTGTGCGTTTTTATTTTCTGTTGTGCAGCATTGAAGGAGACGGATTACCTGAGCAGGGTGGATATGCTCCACTGTTCTGTGTGTAACGTCTACATTTCCACCTCCGCCACCTCGGTGAAGAGCCACGTGGACTCTGTGAAACACCACGATAACAAACAGGTACGCGAGAGACCGATGCTGAAATCCACACGTTAAATATCCCACAGTGGAATTTAAAATATCGCATTGCTGTTTGTCAAATACATTTTTTCCTTCTTCGTCTCTTGAACAGTCGTTTTGCTACAGGCAGAAACGTCAATGTCTTGAAAAGGCTGCCGTTATGATGGACCTGTTAAAACCGCAGTTTCAACAATACCGCGAGGTAAATATCCACACAAACTATAAACACAGAAGACATTCAAGCAATGCAAGCAACAAAACACCAGCTCTAGTCAGATACAGTATAAATAATACTGGACCATCGTGTATATAAAGCTAAATGTCATACATTTTTAGAGACTAAACGTGTGCCGTCATTACAATTGGACCACTGTGCAATAACGTTTATCCTTTTTCTAAGGGTGGCAATCCGTTTGAATGACCGACTGGATTCATCATCCAATGGCCTCGAAGAAATGTGCCGTTTGCCGCAGCTCCAGGGCGATCGATTTTCTCTGACTTTCCTGTAGAACTCAACGGACGGAAGTGGATAAAATCTCTGACGTTGACACGAGATACGTCCACTGCCAATAAAGACGCACTCACAACTTTTGACCGGAACCTCGTAGGCTGCGAATGTGGACACCAGCTGTGCCAGGTTACCGTTTCCGTTAAAAATGTCTTTTATATTCTTAAGTCTTTTTCCAAGGTGGTTTGCAAAATAAAAGTTGCATTAAAAAAACTTTAACCTTGTTGCTCAACCTTTTATTTATAACATCACAAAAAAGTTGTAAGCATTGTATCTGTGATATAGTACATTTAAAATTAAATTATTTAAAAACAGCATTTCATTTCCAACAGTTGTCTAAAACATTAAATATAGGTGACAGTTATGAAGGGCAGCAAATGTCTGCTCTCGCTGTCTGTACTTTTCTTTTTTCAAACACTTTCAGTTCAAGTGTTTGTATTAAAAAACAATGCAGTGATTGCAATACTATAAACCATTTTCTATAAGTAACAGGAGTCGCCATACACCCTGGCTGCTTTTCCTCACACAATTCCTCACATTTTAGTTGATGAAAACCGTGATGTTTATGTGCAATTGCTTTTACTTAAGATACCCATAAATATGTTAGCAGTGGCTGTGAGTTTTGAAATATGCCACAATACAAAAGAGACTGTCCATTACATGGACCTAATGTATGTTATAAATGTGAATCATGATAAAGAAATGTATTCCCAAACTGGACATAATTGATGTTTTAAACCACGTGAAATCTTTGAGGTAAAAGTTGTCTTCATTAGAAATGGGTTCCACACTACATTACTGCATAAAAACAAACATTTGTGGAATTGTATTCCAAAAAATATTTAAAAAGGAGTATTATTGGAAATGAATGTCCTCGGTAATATATCCAAACATGTCATATCTCTGAGCGACGTTGTACATTTTGGCCAAACAGATGACTTTTGATGCAAGTAAAAGTGAAGGAACATCCATATACAAACACATACACAGTCTCAGTCTGTGGACTTCACCCAAGAAGGCCTCCCCTTCCTGGGTTTCAAAAAGCAGCGTGATGGGAGCCCGTGGAGTGCCCGCCGTCCTGGTCCGGCCTGAGGGTGGAGGGGTCCTGGGGCTGCATGGAGACCTCCACCATGCCCAGCCCGGTGTGGGGAACACCAGTGTTCATAATGTGTCTCTGTAAGTGTTTTATCCAGTCCTCCTGCACAGACAAGGGACCCTGGAAGACGAGGTCACAAAACCTGCAACACACAAAGAATCCTTGCATTTCCACGTTCCGTTTTTATCATCCTTTATTCATTCCATTCGAAGAGATTAACAGCCAAGTGGATGACTTGGAAGTTGCATGCCTAAATATTAGATACAAATGACTAACACATACTAATGAGATCACTATATTCAGATTTTAAATATCAAAAAGTTCAACCTACACCATGTAAATTCCCAAAAAGGGTGGTCTCAAGCGACACTGCCGGATCTGATTTCAGCAACACCTGTTTCTTTGACTAGCTTTCCCGTTATCCCACACTGACCATATTCTTGGAGCGTCTTACCTGCGTTTGCTTAACTTGATACCTCTCTGGGAAGAGGATGCTGTTCAAATACCCCACAGACTTAACCACAAGGCAAGGTTTGAGAGTAATCTGCTCCCTCCTACCCTCCACCATTGAGAAGTGTGGCATCCACACCCGTCATGAGCGCACGTGATTGACAGGCAAGATGTATTCCCCAAAACGATCAGGGAGGAGTTGCCCTGATTGACATTAAATCTTAAGACTAAAAATCTCATACAGACGCAGGCGGGCAGTCAACCAGAAGAGCTATTCTCACAGAGCATGTCACTCACTCATAGCTGACTGGTGGCTATGGCATTTCTAACAATTGGCACTCAACTTAGACACTTAAAATATTACAAACAACACCTTTAAGCATCGCCAATCTAATCTAATACAATGTCTGCCATTGTCTAATGCTGCAACAAGTCCAGTTGTGGGGAAGCCGCTACCTGGAAGAACACAAGTTTGAACAGGAATTGGAGTGCTTGACTTCTTTACCTGCATGTGAGTCTGTACATTTCTTCTGGAGTCTGTGTTAGGGGCAGTGTCTTCTTCTTTGAGCCAGGTCTCGACCGTCGTCTTCTTCCTTTGCAGTCAAACGCTAAAGCAAAGATGATAAACTCTGGTCAGGCAAGTTAGCTGTAAAACAGTATTGGAACATAGAAACATCTTCATAGAATCGGATACTTTCATGAGGCAAATTTACCCCCCAGCCCCCGCAATTTGTTATACAATATTGGTTGAACCATTTTAAAGGAGAAGGTGCTCACTGCAGAGCCATGAATCGAGCTCCTCCTCCCTAGACGTCTAGCTCCACCCCTAGTCAACAACGTTATCCCGCAGTAGAGTTGGTGAGATATTAATGTTAACGTTACCTAGCATCTGACATATTTCATCCCTAACCTTACACCATTAAATGTCTTTGAAACAGACTTCCAGATCGTCTAAATAACAAGCATTAAAATTTCACTGAAACAGACTTCCAGATCATCAATAAACAGAATTAAAATGTCCGTTGTTAAACACTCTAGTACGTTTCTGGTTGCTGCGGCAAACAAGTCCGCCATTTTGTCAGCATCACTAGGTCCAGAGGGGTGGAGTTAGACGTCATGTGTTTCTGCATGAGCACCACTTGTTTTAAAGAGCAGTAGGCCTACGTTGCTTTCATGGAAACATCTTTAAATGGCGACATGTCTACAACAATTCATTAAATAGTTGCACAGGCAAGCCACTATGCCACAAGGTGTAGCCAAGGCCATTCATTATACTTACCGCTCCATCAACTAAGGCATTCCTTTTCCGTTTTGCATATGCCCGCAGATGATTGGACAGGCTAACTCCACTGTGGAAAGTTGCATTGCAGTGCATACAAACCTTTCGGTTTGAACTCGCCTTTCTCTGATTGGAGATAAACCAAAAAAAGGAATTAGAATAGTTGTCTTGATAGGTATTCACAGCCCACAAGAATCACCGACCCCAGGGACCACGTTATTCCAGCGAAGCCCCGGAGGCCACACAACTTCGATTTTGGGGTGAATCTGTCTCTTTATTCTTTCCGAAAAATTTCTGCATATTTACGCACGTCTGTCAATGTCACGCAAACATGAGTAAATCCGACTGACGTTATGGAGTAAAGTTTATTTAATTTTGGCCTATTACTACGAAACCCGCCAATCGTTAGAAAAGGTCCCCATTTGACTGAAAGCCCTTTAGTGCGATGGCCCGTTATGCCAATGCTATTTGCATAACTTTGGAGCAATTGCTATTGCTCCGAAGTCCCATTACTCCGAAAAGACACTCTGACGAGTACGCAAAAGGTAAAGAAGCTACAACATACCTGCTATTAAGTTTTGTAGTGAAGTGGCAAGTCTTGATCCTCCACCCTGTTTCCGTATTTAAACAAACGGCTAATGTGGGTTTTGACATTTGAGAAGAACCCTTATTCTTGAATCTTCTTGGCACTTTCTCTTCTTCAAAATTCCTATCAAGGCGCTCGCACTTGAGAGTGAACCTTTAACCTCCAACTTCGTCTCAAGCTGCTTTTTTTCAGATGCAACTCCCGACAAAGAAAAACTCTGGTTTGGAGAAGTGTGGCTTGGCATCATTGCAGATGGTTGGGATATTAATATTTGTAATGAGTCCAGTAAAAGGGGGTGCTAGAGTACGAAACCTAACCACCTTTGGGGTCTTTGGGATTTCCGTTTCTTATTGAGAATTTGAAATAGCCTTATGGACCTCTTTCTTGTCACGCATTAGTTCGCGAAGTAAGCATAATGGGGACTTGTTCCTTCGATTTAAATGGTCTACCAATCTGTTTCAAGTGGCCTCGAATTGTGGTTGGACTGCCCAGTCCTGTTATCAAACGAGTCCCCACAAAGGTGGACAGGAATGGATGATCTCGAGGTCATCTGAGTTTTCAAGAGGGTCTGCAGGGGGTTCCAACTGTACTGCTGCAAAAACAGAAAAACAACATTCAGAACCAAAATTGTGGGCAGAATTGTGGGCACATACTCAAATATACCCAAACCCTCTCAATACCTGTTCTAGTGGAATTGGAGAAGCCTGCGTCGCATACGTGCTTCTTGTCTCGGGATGCCACCGGTTCAGCGGGAACTACAGTCGTCTTGTTGCAATTAACCCGATGAAGGTGGCCTCTTATATGATTGGACAACCCAACACCAGACTCAAATATTTCAGGGCAGTATGGACAGGTTTTGGGGTCCAAATCTGACAAATCTTCTCTGTAGGATCCTTCCATTGTCATCGGGTGGGACTGAAAGCTGTCTCTGAATACCTCAGTTTCTACGCACTCTTCCTTGATCTCAGGCGTGTCCTCATCACCATTCCCATCAGTCGTTATCTTATCAAACAACCTCTTGGATGCCTGCAGAACCCCCCTCATTGACATCCTTCTGCTATATGTATAAATGTGCGTTTCTTCCTGCTTGACATCACCGTCACCAAAAAGGTTAGTGTTGGCAAGTGTTTCTTTGAACTGAAAAATGTCCTTCTCATCACAGTTTGTGATCTCTTCTGAGAGGTTTAACATCTTTGGATTTGGTAAATGTTTTGGTAAAATAAAGCATGAGTCCTGTTCTGTGGTGTTTCGAAAAGGGGTAGACATTTTTCTTTTTGAAGGAGTCTTTTTAACTGCCTGATCTGACGTTGGCTTGGGTATTCTGCCTCCATTATGGTCTTCCTCTGTGACATTGTACTCACAAGAAGTTCTATCAGGCTTAGACACCAACGTTTTCTTTTCACCATTTGAGAATGAACTGGTTTCTGGAACCTTAGTGGGAAGCATTCCAGGTAAGTGATCTTGCAAATTATTTTTGTCATTGTTAGAAGTGTGCGTAGATGTAATGCTATTATTTTCTTTCTTCCGTTTTGCCATGTCTTTGTCGAGAAAGTAAAACATTGATAGATTTGTCGAGCTTCGACTGGTTTCTTGAGACTTGAGACACGTCTTTGTTTGTCATTTCATGCTCAAAGTCACTTTTTATCAAATTAGCTTTTTTCGGCATGACCAATATTTTAGATCTCTTTTCAGAAATTTCCATTGAACAGGCTTGCTTCTCAACAGGTAGTTGAGAAGCATTTGTCTCACTCTCCTGTAATCCGTGTATTGTATTGTATTTCTCAAAAGTCATTTGATGACGACACCGAATATGATTTCTAAAAACATTTTTACTGAGGGCTCGGTATGAACAAATTCTGCAAGAAAAACTATCGGTATCATCCTTGTCGCCACACTTGTGCTGCGCAGTGTCATGTATCCGAAGCCCCGTCTCAGATATTGCCTTGAATTTACATTTCTCACATTGAAAATAACGCTCGTCCTTACTGTGCGTCTTGGCATGTTCAATAAAAGTATTCTGGCAGTTTGTTTGAAATGGGCATTGAAGGCAACAAAATGCACCATTTTCAGCCTCATTTGTATCAGACACATCATTGATTTCTTCAATTTGTCTTTTTCTTCTCTTCCGGTGAACAGACATATGCTCTAAAAGTGAACCGCTCTCTCTGAATATATGTCCGCATTCTTCGCATTTAAAAGGCCTTGGCGACATATGGGAAAGATCTGAATGCAATTCCATGTGCTGTTGCAAACTGATCTCTTTTCTGAAAACGAGGTGACATTTTGAACAGGGGTAGGACGATAGCTTAGGCTCTGAGTGAGAATTTACCGGAAGTCTTCCCTTTAAGGGTGAAAGCCTATGAGTTATACTATTGTCAAGAGAGTTCCTTGTTGGCGCGTTGTATAAAATTTGCTTGATGGCCTTAACAGTTCCATTAGGATACTCCGATGTGTTCTCAGTTGATGAAGATTTGGAATGCATCCTCAGGTTTCGTACCTTGCTCATGGGGACAGAGTGTGCTTGGTCTTCTCCATCATGCGATTCCTCAGATGAATTATGGCCTACACTAGGGTAACGATCTTCTGAGGGATCTACCATGACTACCATATCCATCTTACGTTTCCTCCTCTGAGTGCTCGACGGCGTAACTACTTCATTTTTTATCTCCTCCCCTGGGGATTCATCATGGTCGTCCCACAAGAACTGCATAAACTCTTTATGAGGGTCCCACTGAAGATCACCGGCAGTGCTGAAGTCGTCTAATGAGTCCTCGGGTGAATCAACATCGAATCCCCATATACCTGCAGTGTCAATTTCCTGCACCGTTTTCAACGGTGTGATGCTTTTTTCCTCCTCCCTCTCTGTGGACAAGCTGTTGAGATCATGTGCCTGTGTAGCCCTATGCGAGGAAGGTCCATTTCCCAAGCCAACTGAGGACAACATATCAGCATTTGACAAAACATCAAGTACACCGTTTTGTTTGGCAAGAGAAGGCTTGCCAAAAGAGTCCATGTAAGATAAGGCCTCTTGTGTCATTCTCACTGGCTCTTGAAGGAGCGTGAGGGCATTCATCTCAGGATCTGTGTCTTTTTCATCTTCATCAAGAGCTTCCAGGCATAACATTTCAGTGGCCTTGACCTGGAAGAGAAAATTGGATGTTCTTAGTCCATTATCAAAATTACACCAATTTGCATAGGGTCATAATTCTCAAAAAGGTTGTCAGTTGGTTTACAATAATCTTTGGATTGTAATAATTACCATTACATAAATTATGTGTTCAAATATAGTATATGTAATAAAAACTACTTTGGGTAGGGTGAGCACCCGACAATGTATACCTCCTTGACAATCACTAACGGAAATGGGCAGAACAGCAATGGCATCTTCTCCTTCAAATGAATGGCTTCAACGCGCAACTTTATTTGCATTATAGTGCAACAAAGAAACCAGTGAAATAAGCCTAAGCAGTAATTATGCATCTTGAGAGCCTTGAGACCCCCCCTATTTGTGTGTTGAAAATGCATCTTTCTGTCAAACTGGATATATTACTTTGTATATATACACACATCTCCATGTTCTCTTCCCTCCTCAACCCTCCCTCCCCTCCTCCGCCCACCTCCCTCACAGCTGACGACTGTTACCTACACAAAGACGGTGAAGGATGTCACTCCGTTTCACCCCTGCTGCTATCCTCCCTCCCCCTACACCCACCTGTCAGCCTTACCTGCTTTGCCCCTCTCCTCTGAAGAAGTCAACAGGCTTGTTGCATCCAACCACGCGACCACCTGCCCCCTTGACCCAATCCCATCCTCCCTTCTCCAAGACATTTCTGGCAACATCCTGCCCTTCCTCACTACCCTAATCACACCTCCCTCAATTCAGGCCTGTTTCCAACTGCCTTCAAGACTGCCAGAATCAAGCCACTCCTCAAGAAACCGCGGAGACGGCCCTGCTCATGGTAACTGAGTCCCCCCGTGTTGCCAGAGGCTCGTCCCGCTCATCTGTGCTCATCCTTCTTGATTTGTCTGCTGCGTTCGACACAGTGAACCACCAGATCCTCCCCTCCACTCTGGCAGAGCTTGGCATGACTGAATCTGCGTTATCCTGATTCACTTCCTACCTGACAGATCACACCTATCAGGTCACATGGAATGGCTCCCTGTCCAGACCCTGCACCGTTGACACCGGAGTCCCCCAAGGCTCAGTACTAGGACCCCTCCTTATACAATAGATCTCTAGGCTCTGCAATTACATCCCACGGCTTCACCTATCACTGTTACACAGACGACACCCAACTATTCCTTTCCTTCCCCCCCTCTGACACCCAAATCCCAACGCGCATCTCTAAATGCCTGACTGACATCAGCAAATTGATGACTGCCAATGACCTGAAGCTTAACCTAGACAAGACTGAGCTTCTCTTCATGGTGGGGAAAGACTGCCCTCAGATAGACCTACTTTTCACCATTGAGGACATTGAAGTCTCCCCTTCACCGACTGCAAGGAACGACCGACTTGGCATGGTACTGGACGACCAGCTGTGCTGCAATGCCAACATCACCTCTGTGGCCCGATGTAGTGGAAAAATTACCATATACATATATTTAAAGGTTCTACATGCCTGTATGTTTCTTTGTACTGCACACCATATTCTTATATAGACATGTTCTGCCTAGTTTCTGTTTTTCTTGAACTCTAAGTGAAATAAGGCTCCAGTACAATGGCGCCATTGTCCAGTTAAGGTTGTTTCCCTTGTTCGCGAAAAACACCTTATCTGTGGAGTTGAGGCCCTCTCAGCTTGGGAAGATACATCTCCTCCTCTCACTCATAGGCACTCATCCTGTATGAACTCCGTGCACCCATGTTTTGCTACAACAGCGCACAGGGACCATACGCTTGTAAGTGAACTAACACTCGGTAGATGAATTAGTCAAGGACATATCCCCAAACTGTGGGAAACACCTTATCAATGTAAGACGCCATGCCAGATATCATCCTGACAAAGAAGACTGTTTCTTTGGGCACGGCACAGGGGCTTCTCGTGTGATTCGTATGGTCTAGCGTGGGTCTTGGTGGCCTGTTGTATGGTGTGAGCCTTCAGCGCTGAATATTTGTTGTCCTGTTTTGTCTCTAGAATAAATGTATGTTTGTTATTAATTAATTTCACATTATTTGGTCATTGATTGTTCGAGATTTTCCACAACACCCGATCTTGTAGAGTTGCTCTTTATAACATCTGCAGGATCCGGCCCTTCCTCACACATGAAGCAGTACAGATCTTGGTCCAAGCACTCATCATCACTCCCCTCTACTACCGCAACTCTCTTGCAACTCAAACCCATACAACGCATCCAGAACACAGCGCCTGGTGTTCAACTTACCAAATTTCTCCCATGTAATCCCCCTCTTCCACGACCTCCAATGGCTCCGGGTAATTGCCCACATGAGATTCAAGACACTGGTACTGGCCTACAAGGCTGTCAGTGAAACTGCCCCTACCTACCTCCAAACATTAGTCAGACCCCACGCCCCAACCCAAGCGCTCCGCTCAAGAACTTCGGCTAGACAACTGGTACCACCTTCACTAAGAACAGGCAAACATCGCTCTGCCAAGTCCCATCTCTTCTGGCAAAATTGGTGCATTTCATATACAGCATTCCTCATTAATGCTCATTCACAACAACACGTATGAGTTAAAAAAAAGCTGCACCCGAAACTGCGTACTGCATACCATGCACTACTGTGTACTGTTCTGGCGTACTATTAGTATGCAAAACAAAAGTATGCATGCTTTTGGACATACATCATTGATGACATCACACTACAATCCAATTACAAAAAACATGTATTATAAACATGCTTTAAATTGCTTGAGAGGTAATATAGGCCTATTAAGTTTAAAAGTTTCGGTTAAGATGACTTTCCCCCGGTCGAAATGCATTATGGGACTTTAGTGTCCACTAAAATGTCCACTAAAATGTCCACTACGAATTTACCCGGTAATGGTATTCTACCTAGGTACTTATACTTACTTATTACTATTTCTTGCATACTATATGGAAATATGATTTCGGACATAATACATACTACTCTCGCCTACGACGCAGAACGCGAGTATGGCGATTTGGACGCAGCATCATCAGTGTTCCCCGAGTTTGAGGTTTGAGCTGAAACAGGGGGCTCATTTAGTGTTAAAGGACTCTTTGACTATTATACCACCAGGTGTGAGCGTGATTAGCCATTCCAAGCGGTTTCAAAAACCAGTAGGAACGGCCCGGTCCACCAACTAAAAAGTAAACTCTTTAATTCCGGCGTGTTTCCGATTATCGGTCCTCAAATGATGGGCTAATAAGACAATAGAAGTTGCGTTAATGGATGGAGTAGGGAGTATTGTGTACTAGACTGTTAGATTAGTCAACACACATTTGTTTAAAGGACTCCTATTATACCACCAGGTGTGAGCGTGATTAGCCATTCCAAGCGGTTTCAAAAACCGGTTGGAATGGCCCCACTTGACACATCACAAGTGAGAGTGTTGTCCACCCAGATGTATGCTGGATAGATCAGCCTACCAGCCTTCCCAGTGGACTGTGGCAACTGGTAGGCTGATCTATCCACCAGCGACAAATGTAACAGTATATTAACTAAAGACCATTATGTACCGACGTACAGTACATTCAAAAATAAAACAGCGACATCTTGCGGCGGCTGGCTGAAATGACGCATTGTCTTTCATTTTTATAGACTTTTTTTTCATATAGTTCTGCAAATATATTGAATATAAATAAAGTTGTTAGTTTCGATACCATTTTCTATTGATCATTTGCCTTAGCGTGCACTGCTATGTCTAAATAAATACAATGCATATCACCTGTGAAGTCAATTGTTGATGACAATAGATGCAAGGTCGCCAGAAAAAAAGGGGGGCTTATAAAGCTTCGAAGGCCAATAAAAGTGTCAAACAAACTCGAGGCAATGATGGCAAAGAAGCCACCTTCTGCACAACAGCATACAGCAGCAGAGTGCATCACTGGTAGGCTTTGGATGAGCGAAAAGGGGCTTTAATTCTCGAACTGAAACTTTGAGCACAGTTCACTTGCATGCCAACCCAATATAAAGTCACCGTTCGTCTTTAGCAGCAACAGCATGCATTGTGCATGCATTGTCCTTTAGCAAATCAGACAACCTGTATCACATTTTGCATTTGCAACCTGGTTCACATCACGCTGTGTTGTGGGATGCAGCTTGCAGGATCTGCAGCCCCATTCTGTTTAGGCTCTGTTTCCACACCAAAAACCAAATCCTCACACTCACAACTACAACTCGTGGGGAATTGTGGCCCCCGACGCTAACCCCACGCACACGTCGCTATAGCACTTAAAAACACACACACACTGGAATTACCTCCGGACGTCGTGGATCGCGGCGCTCTTTATCCGCGGCATTGAATTATTTCTTACTTTCGTCTTCCATCCATTTCATCCAGTCGCCATTTTCCGTGGTGCTCTAGTGTGGGTCGGTTCATTTGTCACCGAAACCGGTTGACGCGCACACGGCCGGCAGAATACAACACGTATTTGTACAACCGCGCCGTGGACGTAAAAATGTACGTGTGCGCCGCGCTGTAGTTTGCTCTTGTGTTGTTATTTTCGAGAATCGGCCAAGGGGAGCCGTTTGTCTGTCACAAAATGTTCCCCCCCCCCCCCCCCCCCCCAGAAGGCGAGGTGGTTTGTTCCAGATGGGAGGCATAAAAAACCCTGAGCTAATGACCCTCTCTCTCTCTCTCTCTCTTTAGAGGCAGCAGATTGCTTTTTTTTGGGGTTGGGAGCGTCACACGTTTTCAATACATTGACAAACAAACAAATAAATACAGTCAATAAATACACATATGGGCCTCACTCGACACGGTTCCTACTGTAATTCAAACCGGCTCTTAAAAGCCACCCTTATTACAGACACATTACCATATTGACAACCCCCATTGGATGTCATTTTGTTACAGGTTCTTTGTTGCTTGGGGTATCAGGTGATTCCTTCAATGTGTTTCTCTCTCCTCCGTCACACTGTTGTCACATTCTTGTCGATTTCCACCCGAACCCAAACCTATGCGAGAACGTGTGCAATCATGTCAGTCGAGAAGAGATTGCTATTTTATGTGTGGTTGGATTGCCCCCTAAAATAAACACAATTAAATAAATACAATTAAATAAATAAAATTACAAAAAAAAGCTAACGATCCGTCTCCGTTGAGTCGTTGCTATTAATTAAATTGGCGGTCGAACCGGATGCCGCGCGTGGACACCGGGTAGAAAGGCGCCAAGAACTCGAAAGAAAGAAATAAAACCGGTAAAAATGAATAAATATGGATGTGTATTGATCAAACAATGTATATTCACATAAAATATGCTTGTGAACAGTTAAAGGGTCAATGTTGTCGTGTGACTGTGTTGTGAACAGCCAACTTAGTGTGCTGTACGTATCAAATAAGCACAGTGCAGTACAGATAATAGATTAGCCACTTCAACTAAGCTAGCAAGCTAGGAAGGTTGTTCACCCAAAAAATGAACGAATGAATGAATGAATGAATGAAGCACCACCAGGCGTTAGCTAGCGAAACAAGATATTGACACTCATCATCGACACTGCACAGACAAACCTGTTGTAAACGACCACATGTTATACATAATGTGTGCATTGTTCAGGTGTGATTCTGCCCAACGTACTCAATTAAAAATGTTGGATGCCAGTGACTGCGTGCTGTCCCTGGACAATCTCTTCTTTGAAGGGCCTGTTGTCCACAAAGTGTGAGTATAGAGGGAGTACATCCCCATTTCCCCCCAGCACCCCAGCCTCGCCCCCCCTCTCTTAATTCAACAGGTTTGTTCTTTCTGACAGGAAGCCGATGTGCCAAGAGGCCAGTTCGTGGAGGTCGGATGTACCTCCGTCCACCTCTCAGATCCCATGCACCCCGGACATGCAGAGAGACGCAGAGACCCTCGCATCCTTATGCAGTGTGTATAGTGCTTGCTACATTACGGTTTCCTCTTGGCTCGGAACACCGACACGTCAGCTCTGGTGCAATTGAAGTCACTACATTTAAATGTATGACTCACTAACTGTGGTTGCCGTAGAATTCGGCTTGCATTCCATTCCATGTCTGTTCACGAAAATGTTAAACGTCTTCCAGGTTGTATATAGCTAATTACTATGGCTCGCCTAGTGGTCAACCCTTATTACAACAAGCCATTTCACCTAGCAATACGTTTTTCTTACAGATTTATCACAAAACCCCAAGAAATCCCTGTCTCCTATGAAACACCCGGATGACTGGGGGCTCTTCACATCCAAAGTCGTCAGCTCTCGGAACCCCCGAAGCAGCCAGGAAGGTACGGGGACGGGTCAGCAGAACAGGGGCCCGGGTGATGGTGCTTGTTGGGGAGGCCGGAGTTTCTTCAGCTACTCTGAGGGACGTGGAGACGAAACCCCTCCGGGCGTCGGTGACGCAGCCCCCAGCAACACAAGGGCTTTGTATGGAGAATTTGGACAAAGCCCACCTCTACGACGAAGGCAAGATTTCAAGTTTAATGGTCACATACAGAATGTGCAACAGAACAAATACAAATAACCAAAGAATCAAATATCCACGCTATTTACAGTCTTTACAGCAAAAGGAGCAGGGTTTTTTTGGAACATAATACATTTTTTTGGAATATAATAATCAAGGAAAAGCAAAAATGTATGTCTATGGACCAAAAATAATTCTATGGACCAAAAATAATTATAACCAATAATATATAACAATATTTATGTATACATGCTCATTTTGTGTAGATGAATTATATGCATGCTTACGAAACACATTTTTTTCATCCATAACATTTTATTTCTCACATTATTTTTATTTGCCAATTGTTCATTGCCACCCTTTATGAAGCCACTTTCAGGCCTATTTTCTCCTTGTCTTTCCTCCTCCATTTTGCCATTTCCTCCCCTCCCTGACAGTTTGTTCAAAACCTCCGGAGGTCAGGTGTTGCACAGCCAAATCAACCCCTCCCACGCCGATGACCCCGGGAGCCTCGGCAACAGCAGCAGCAGCATCACCACCATCAGCCGTCAGACAACATCGAGACCTCAAACTTTACCCCATCGGGTTGCCATGGCGACCGAGCTTCCTCCTCCTCCTCCTCCTCATCCCCCTCCCTCTCACCCTCATCAGCCTCCTCCCCTGGCGACGGCTCGCCAGTTGGCACCCCCCTACTCCTCCCGCCCTTGTCTGGGCCCGTCTGCGGCGCGTGGCAACCGCCCCGCCCCACAGCAGGGGGTGCAGGGGGGTGCGCGTGGGGAGACACAGTGCACGGGCGCCACAAAGAGAGCGCACGTTCTCCCCATGACTCCCCAGCCGCTCTGCATACAAGGTGCCACACACACGCACGCACACACACGCACAACACACACGCACGCACACACACACACGCATGCACACACGCACACACACACACACACTGGGCCACCACACTCACTCACTCACACTACACAGACACCTATGAAAACATGCTTTGAACCGGTGCTCATGGGGGTGCCTGTGTGTGTGTGTGTGTGTGTGTGTGTGTGTGTGTGTGTGTGTGTGTGTGTGTGTGTGTGTGTGTGTGTGTGTGTGTGTGTGTGTGTGCTGCCATAGTTGGCGAGCTGCCACATTGTGTTAAGCTTTGATGAGGTGAAACAAGGTGAGCTCCACCTAGTGACCACTTTCTTGTAGTTTGACCGAGTGGCCACTAGGTGGTGGACCATGCCAAACCCAATGACCCCCATCTGTGTTGTCAGCGCTGTGTGTGTGCGCGTGTGCGTGTGCGCGTGTGTGTTTGTGTGTAATTGTTCTGTTTACCTCTTTGCGGATTTGACATTTTCAGGCTCCTCTGGGAATGGTGTCTTGCGGCCTGTCTCTGAAATTTGTATCCTTTCATTTGTTTACTTGTTTGCAAATTCATGTAAAGAACATTTTAATTATGTATGGCTATATGCAGCATACAACTGTACTGTAGATGAGAGGTGTTCTATCCTGAATTGTTCTAAAACAGCAGCAAAGTTTAGATCTGTTTTCAAGGAGTTCCCATTCTTCAACTATGTCCAGTCCAAAGCTATGGATGACGTGAGTGCAAACAGTGGTTCTCTCACACACTGTGTCTAATTTACAGCATGCCTTCATTGACATAACCTAACCTTTTTTAAGTGGGTGGTGCAGGTGTGTAGCTATCTCGTTCACTACCGCCCTTGTCTATTCCTAGGTGCTCTACACAGGTAAGAACTTTGTGGCATGTGCACCTACTGGCTCTGGGAAAACAGTGCTGTTTGAGCTCTCAATCATCCGCCTGCTGATGGAGAACTGTGAGCCTTGGAAGGACGTGAAGGCCGTCTACAGTGAGTATATGGTTCCTGATACGGATTTAAAACATCTTAAATATAAGCGACACCACCTAGTTCAATTCCAAAACCATTTAAACCCTCTGCCACACCGTCCGTCAACTTCAATTCCACATGCCAGTCTAGTCTAGTGGATTCATGGATGATACTGTTGTTGTAGGCCTTCTAAACTATCCGGCCTCTGACGACAAGCCACGAAACACACAGACACACACACACACACACACAGACAGCAAACGTTCATCATTACTATTCACCTGGAATACACCAGCCAGGAGTCGCATCCGTCTCAGCCTCAGAGCATCCCAGTATGCAGCTGCCTCAGATGGATGAAACTACAGACGTTTTTCAACCATTATCTATCCCAAATTCTAAGATTATTCCACTATTCCAATTCTAAGATTCCTGATTTTGCCTACTGTCCGCGTGTTTTAGCCATAGGCACTGTCGTGTTCATTGTATTATTTTAGAAATTGTGTTCCTTTTTCATCATTATGTATATTTAGCCCCAAGCCCAGGTCATCAGTGCACCTCTTTAACCATGATCGATGACACATTTAGCATTTAGCAAACACTGCAACGCTTGGTTCTTGTTTTAAAGCTGATTTAGTCTGTTAAGCTGTCTCTGTTTCTGTTGCTTTCGGTCCAGTGGCTCCAATCAAAGCTCTGTGCAGCCAGCGCTTTGAGGACTGGAAGCAGAAGTTCGGCCCGTTGGGGCTGACCTGCAAGGAGCTGACGGGCGACACGGCCATCGACGACTTCTTCGAGATCCAAGACGCTCACATCATCATGACCACACCGGTGAGCGACGGCCAGACTCTGTGTAGATTCCAGGTCTGTATTCGTCACACGTGCATACAATCCAGTGAGATGCTGGCGTGGCTGAGTCCTCAGGCTAAGCAGGCATATAAAAACAAATAAACAAATGTATATAGAAATAAAAACAGTATAAACCCACCACATATGCTATTACTACATAATACTTCTACACAGTATGGTAATAGTGCATGGGGAATGTTACACACTCACATCCTGAGTATTAGTCAGTGGTTGAGTGATGAGTCTGTGATTCTGGATCATTATGAATGTCGAGGAATTGAGCAGTTCTGTGTTCAAGTTTCAAGTATTTTTATTGTAACTTCACAATTTACACGTGAGTATAAACAGTGAGTTAAAAACTTTTTGTGCAAAACGCCCGACAGCCGACAGTAATTATAAAGAACACAAAATAGAGAAAAACTACAAAATAGAACTATAAATATGTGTGTGTGTTTCTGTGTGTTTCAGGAGAAGTGGGACAGTATGAGTAGGAGGTGGAGGGACAACTGTCTTCTGCAGCTCATCAGACTCTTCCTCATCGATGAGGTGAGGAAGGGGTTAATCCCCCCGCACTTTAAAATTGGCTGTACTGAGCATGCTGTGTGTATGCTGTGCCTTGCGCCACACAATAGACACTGGGACACTGGGTTGAATTGCACCGTATAGCTCAATGGAATCAGTCTTTATTGTGCACATTTGGGAGGTGGCTAGGATAGTCTAGTGTGGTGTTTTTCAAATGTGGGGTATGTGTGCCCCTAGGGGTGCCTTGGAGGATTGCAGGGGGGTACTCGGAACATGAACACATTTTTTTAAATTTAATATTGATTATGATGAATTGTAAAATAATTCCACCCTTATGAAAATGTAAAATAAATCCCCCCTTAATTGAATAAACCTGAATCATAGCACAGTAACACGTTATATATTGCCAATACAAGCATATCACTTTAACTTTAAAGGGTTGCTTGGCTGAAAAAGTATCTCAAGAGGGGGCGCATTAGTAAAAAATTGTTTGAGAACCACTGGTCTTGTGGTTAGAGTGTTTGAAAGGGTTCTCAGTTAGAAGCCCAGCATCCAATGCCCCACGTCTGTATCTGAGCCCTCACCCCTATCTGTAGCTGCTCCTTTTAGCGACATCCCCGAGAGCGACCGCCCTGGTTGTGTAAACTCCTCCAGGTGCACGTGGTGAAGGACTTGACCCGCGGGCCCACGCTGGAGGTGGTGGTGAGCAGGATGAAGGCGTTGCACGCCCACCGTGCCACGGGGAGGCCGGAGGCGGACCTGTCCATGAGGCTGGTGGCCGTGTCCGCCACCATACCCAACATCTCTGACGTGAGTCGGCTTCTGGGGTGCTGGGACGTTAAAGCGGTGTTCGTTGAGTTCCCAGATGAATCAGAGTGAAGTTCATTAGAGGAAGATAGATGGCAAGATCTTAATTGCTCTTAATTGCATTTCTATTACTTTTATTTTATTAGCCTCCTTGCTTTTAATTTTAATTAGAATGTTATACCACCATTGTCCATAAAGACTCCCCAATGTCCTTTGTCAAGATTAAATAAAGGATGGATTCATTCAATCAAATTGAAATCCTAAGGTTTAAAGACAAATGTTTCTTGATTGACTGCGCTGTAATTAAAATATTACACAAATTAGGCATTTTAAATTACAGATTACAATTTCACTTTAGTGACACCAGTTCACATCCTTGTTCTGAATTCAAAACATGTGTGTGTGTGTGTGTGTGTGTGTTGCTGTGTGGTGTATGTGCGCACGTGCCTGGGTGTATATGTGTGTCTGTGTGCATGTGTATGTGTGTGTGTGTGAGCGGGCGTGCACGCATGCATGCGTGTGTGTGTGTGTGGTGCATGTGTGCTTCTCTGTGTCTGTGTCTGTGTGGTGTCTGTGTCTGTGTACATGCATGCATGTGTGCTCAGGTGGCTGAGTGGCTGTGTGACGCCAGTGGCCCGGCCACCTACCTGGACATGGACGAGAGCCACCGACCCGTGAAGCTCAGGAAGGTGGTGCTGGGATTCCCCTGCGGCCCCAACCAGAACGAGTTCAAGTTTGACCTGTCACTCAACTACAAGATGGCCAACATCGTCCAGACCTACTCTGACCAGAAGCCCGCTTTAGTGGTGGGTGGGAGCTTTGCTATTCATAGTGTTATTTATCTGTCTGCTGTCTGAAGTACTTTTCTTATTTGATGGTATTCATTCTTCAAGGTATAGGGGCGGCAGTAGCTCAAGAGGTAAGAGGGGTTGTCTGGCAACAGGAAGGTTGCTGGTTCGATCCTCGGGCTCCACCTAGCTAAGTGTCGAGGTGTCCCTGAGCAAGACGCCACCTAACCCTAACTGCTCCTGACGTGTTGGTTGTTACCTTGCATGGTTGACACCGCCGTCGGTGTATGAATGGGTGAATGTGAGGCAATACTGTAAAGAGCTTTGGATAAAAGCAATATTTCAATATGTATTGATCGTTTTTTGAGTATGCTGCTTGAATATGTATCTGATGAATGTCCCGTGGTAGTTTTGCTCAACAAGGAAAGGAGTCCAGCAAGCGGCCACAGTTTTAGCCAAGGATGCCCGCTTCATAATGAGTGTTGAGCACAAACAAAGGCAAGTACACCCAGGTGTGTTTACTCCTAAAGGGATCATTGCTCAAGTCGTCAACACAGATGTTCATTGGCGCACCCGCATGAATCTAGTTTCTGTTTACATTGCTGCAGACTGATGAAGTACGCAAACTCCATCTTGGATTCCAAACTGAGAGGTAGGCCCTTCTTTACTAGAGCCATTAGCAAAGTAGCAACGTATCCATACAGAATGTACATATACTGTATGTGATCATTACGTTAATGAGCAGCTTTTGTTGAATGCTGTTGGTTTTCCTGCAGACCTGTTGATGCTGGGTGTTGGGTACCACCACGCCGGGGTGGACGTGTCCGACAGGAAGATGGTGGAAGAGGCCTTTACCCTCGGAGACCTGCCGGTTCTCTGTGAGAAGGATTCGCTAGTACACACACACACATATAGTGTTTGTCCTGTATTCAAAATGTGTGAAATGTACTAGACGGTTTCTAGAGTAACCATAGCCTAACCTCTAACCCCTAATCCTAACCCTAACCCTAACCCCTAATCTTAACCCTTAATCTCTAACCCAAACCCTAACCCCTAATACTAAACCTTAACCCCTAACCCATAATCCTAACCCCTAACTCTAACCCCTAATCCTAACACCTAACCCCTAATCCTAACCCTAACCCCTAATCCTAATCCTAATCCTAAACCTAACCCTAATTTAAAAAATAAAAGTTTACTATATTGTGAAGACTTACAATGATTGATAGTAAAAGCTATTATTGAAACAGTTACAAGTAAAAATGCTGGTGCCACTATTACAAATATACCTGTTCGTTCCTAAGAGAAAAATGCATCGATACACCAATTAATCGTTATCGACTAATCGACATTATCCATATCCTGTATATTAATGTATTACCTGTGTGGTTTCTCGCTCTCTCTCTCTCTCTGTGTCCCTTCTCCCAGTCACCACCAGCACGCTGGCCATGGGAGTGAACTTGCCGGCCCACCTGGTGGTGGTCAAGTCCACCACGCACTACGTGTCCGGCTCCTGCGAAGAGTACAGCGAGGCGGACATGCTGCAGATGATCGGACGAGCTGGGAGGCCGCAGGTAGAGAGAGAGAGATCAGATGGAGAAAGAGCACCATGAGGCCTTTAAAGCTAAACATACTATACATACTATACATACTATACATACTATACATATGTATTGTCATATTACTAAGGGCCCTAAATTAACACCTGCCACCATGGCACATGGCAGATTTGACAATTTGACCATTTGGCAGGTAAAATAATTCAGGGTTACATTTTCAAACAATTGATAGGCAGGTGTATTCTTCCACTCTGGCAGGTAAAAATACAAAATTGTGGACTTTAGTGTGAATAACTTATACATACAGTAGGTCTAAAAAAAGCAAAACAGCAATCTGCCAACAAACTCTTTTTATTCTCTTTCATCCAAAATGACTCACAGTGAATTCAGATGTAGGTCACCTACATCTGAACACCCTATAGCACCCTATAGCTATGACTACACAATACTACCGCCTGTAGTGTAGCCCAACACTAAGACCAAACCACAGGGACGGGAGACCAAACACAGAATATACACTGATACTCTTCTTCAGGTGCTCTGTCTTTCTCCCCTCCAATTAGTGGTGATGTCACTTGGTTCCAGTGGGATCTTGGAAGCAATCAATGGATCGTAATAACCTGTGTACTTAAAAGTGCACAGATTGCACTTTAGGTACACAGGTCCAACACTTTAACTTTTATTGATGGATTCAGGTTTGATTCATTATCGACATCGATGGTGTGTTTTTGATGACTATAATGTATTGAATGTTTTCCTTCCTGTTAGTTTGACACGTCGGCAACTGCAGTGATCATGACCAAGACTCAGACCAAAGACAAATACATGCAGCTTATGAACGGGATGGAAATTATTGAAAGCAGGTACAACTGACACACACTCAAAGACACACACATACACACAGTGAGGCCCGCTAGAAACCACCATGGTACCCCTGCCCCCCCAGCCTCCACGGCCACCTGGTGGAGCACCTGAACGCGGAGATCGTCCTGCTGACCATCAGCGACGTCAGCATGGCCCTGGACTGGATCCGTTCTACCTTTCTCTACATTAGGGCCCTCAGGAACCCCCAGCACTACGGTCAGCATGGCAACACCCTAGTCTCTACGCCCTAGTCTCTACACCCTAGTCTCTACATCCTAGTCTGTAAAGAGCTTTGGATAAAAGCAATATTTCAATATGTATTGATCGTTTTTTGAGTATGCTGCTTGAATATGTATCTGATGAATGTCCCGTGGTAGTTTTGCTCAACAAGGAAAGGAGTCCAGCAAGCGGCCACAGTTTTAGCCAAGGATGCCCGCTTCATAATGAGCGTTGAGCACAAACAAAGGCAAGTACACCCAGGTGTGTTTACTCCTAAAGGGATCATTGCTCAAGTCGTCAACACAGATGTTCATTGGCGCACCCGCATGAATCTAGTTTCTGTTTACATTGCTGCAGACTGATGAAGTACGCAAACTCCATCTTGGATTCCAAACTGAGAGGTAGGCCCTTCTTTACTAGAGCCATTAGCAAAGTAGCAACGTATCCATACAGAATGTACATATACTGTATGTGATCATTACGTTAATGAGCAGCTTTTGTTGAATGCTGTTGGTTTTCCTGCAGACCTGTTGATGCTGGGTGTTGGGTACCACCACGCCGGGGTGGACATGTCCGACAGGAAGATGGTGGAAGAGGCCTTTACCCTCGGAGACCTGCCGGTTCTCTGTGAGAAGGATTCGCTAGTACACACACACACATATAGTGTTTGTCCTGTATTCAAAATGTGTGAAATGTACTAGACGGTTTCTAGAGTAACCATAGCCTAACCCCTAACCCCTAATCCTAACCCTAACCCCTAATCTAAGAGAAAAATGCATCGATACACCAATTAATCGTTATCGACTAATCGATATTATCCATATCCTGTATATTAATGTATTACCTGTGTGGTTTCTCGCTCTCTCTCTCTCTCTGTGTCCCTTCTCCCAGTCACCACCAGCACGCTGGCCATGGGAGTGAACTTGCCGGCCCACCTGGTGGTGGTCAAGTCCACCACGCACTACGTGTCCGGCTCCTGCGAAGAGTACAGCGAGGCGGACATGCTGCAGATGATCGGACGAGCTGGGAGGCCGCAGGTAGAGAGAGAGAGATCAGATGGAGAAAGAGCACCATGAGGCCTTTAAAGCTAAACATACTATACATACTATACATACTATACATACTATACATATGTATTGTCATATTACTAAGGGCCCTAAATTAACACCTGCCACCATGGCACATGGCAGATTTGACAATTTGACCATTTGGCAGGTAAAATAATTCAGGGTTACATTTTCAAACAATTGATAGGCAGGTGTATTCTTCCACTCTGGCAGGTAAAAATACACAATTGTGGACTTTAGTGTGAATACTCCTAAAGGGATCATTGCTCAAGTCGTCAACACAGATGTTCATTGGCGCACCCGCATGAATCTAGTTTCTGTTTACATTGCTGCAGACTGATGAAGTACGCAAACTCCATCTTGGATTCCAAACTGAGAGGTAGGCCCTTCTTTACTAGAGCCATTAGCAAAGTAGCAACGTATCCATACAGCATGTACATATACTGTATGTGATCATAACGTTAATGAGCAGCTTTTGTTGAATGCTGTTGGTTTTCCTGCAGACCTGTTGATGCTGGGTGTTGGGTACCACCACGCCGGGGTGGACGTGTCCGACAGGAAGATGGTGGAAGAGGCCTTTACCCTCGGAGACCTGCCGGTTCTCTGTGAGAAGGATTCGCTAGTACACACACACACACACACACTATAGTGTTTTGTCCTGTATTCAAACTGTGTGAAATGTACTAGACGGTTTCTAGAGTAACCATAGCCTAACCCCTAACCCCTAATCCTAACCCTAACCCCTAACTCTAACCCCTAATCCTAACACCTAACCCCTAATCCTAACCCTAACCCCTAATCCTAATCCTAATCCTAAACCTAACCCTAATTTAAAAAATAAAAGTTTACTATATTGTGAAGACTTACAATGATTGATAGTAAAAGCTATTATTGAAACAGTTACAAGTAAAAATGCTGGTGCCACTATTACAAATATACCTGTTCGTTCCTAAGAGAAAAATGCATCGATACACCAATTAATCGTTATCGACTAATCGACATTATCCATATCCTGTATATTAATGTATTACCTGTGTGGTTTCTCGCTCTCTCTCTCTCTCTGTGTCCCTTCTCCCAGTCACCACCAGCACGCTGGCCATGGGAGTGAACTTGCCGGCCCACCTGGTGGTGGTCAAGTCCACCACGCACTACGTGTCCGGCTCCTGCGAAGAGTACAGCGAGGCGGACATGCTGCAGATGATCGGACGAGCTGGGAGGCCGCAGGTAGAGAGAGAGAGATCAGATGGAGAAAGAGCACCATGAGGCCTTTAAAGCTAAACATACTATACATACTATACATACTATACATATGTATTGTCATATTACTAAGGGCCCTAAATTAACACCTGCCACCATGGCACATGGCAGATTTGACAATTTGACCATTTGGCAGGTAAAATAATTCAGGGTTACATTTTCAAACAATTGATAGGCAGGTGTATTCTTCCACTCTGGCAGGTAAAAATACAAAATTGTGGACTTTAGTGTGAATAACTTATACATACAGTAGGTCTAAAAAAAGCAAAACAGCAATCTGCCAACAAACTCTTGTTGCACAACTCTTTTTATTCTCTTTCATCCAAAACGACTCACTTTGAATTCAGATGTAGGTCACCTACATCTGAACACCCTATAGCACCCTATAGCTATGACTACACAATACTACCGCCTGTAGTGTAGCCCAACACTAAGACCAAACCACAGGGACGGGAGACCAAACACAGAATATACACTGATACTCTTCTTCAGGTGCTCTGTCTTTCTCCCCTCCAATTAGTGGTGATGTCACTTGGTTCCAGTGGGATCTTGGAAGCAATCAATGGATCGTAATAACCTGTGTACTTAAAAGTGCACAGATTGCACTTTAGGTACACAGGTCCAACACTTTAACTTTTATTGATGGATTCAGGTTTGATTCATTATCGACATCGATGGTGTGTTTTTGATGACTATAATGTATTGAATGTTTTCCTTCCTGTTAGTTTGACACGTCGGCAACTGCAGTGATCATGACCAAGACTCAGACCAAAGACAAATACATGCAGCTTATGAACGGGATGGAAATTATTGAAAGCAGGTACAACTGACACACACTCAAAGACACACACATACACACAGTGAGGCCCGCCATAAACCACCATGGTACCCCTGCCCCCCCAGCCTCCACGGCCACCTGGTGGAGCACCTGAACGCGGAGATCGTCCTGCTGACCATCAGCGACGTCAGCATGGCCCTGGACTGGATCCGTTCTACCTTTCTCTACATCAGGGCCCTCAGGAACCCCCAGCACTACGGTCAGCATGGCAACACCCTAGTCTCTACGCCCTAGTCTCTACACCCTAGTCTCTACATCCTAGTCTCTACACCCTAGTCTCTACACTAGTCTCTACATCCTAGTCTACACCCTAGTCTCTACACCCTAGTCTCTACATCCTAGTCTCTACACCCTAGTCTCTACAATAGTCTCTACATCCTAGTCTACACCCTAGTCTCTACACACTAGTCTCTACACACTAGTCTCTACACACTAGTCTACACCCTAGTCTCTACACCCTAGCTCTATGTGTCTTTAAGTCAGTCCCGCTACCTTGGATGTTCACTTCGATGCGATCGATTCACGTTGTACTGTAGGTTTCTCGGCCGACCTGGATCGGTGTGGCATTGAAGCAAAGCTGCAAGGTGAGTTAGATTTGTGCAAATTTGTTCCTAATGACTTGCCTGTTTTAAATAAAAGTTAAATAAACTCATTGTATAAATATACATTGTCTCAGAGTTGAGTCGTTTCAATTTAAATACCTCCCTCGTTTGAATGGTTCCTGGTTTGGTCTTTTTTGTTATTGGATCACGACTCCCAGGAGGTGATTCAAATGTGCCTTCTCTCTTGCCGTAGAGCTGTGTCTGAAGAACCTCAACTCGCTGTCCTCCATCGGCCTCATCAGCATGGACGAGGACGTCAACATCAAACCCACAGGTGAGCTGATCTAGATGGTTAAATTATGGCTGGCGTTGCTAATGTGTTGAGACTGTGTCTATGGTATTATCAGACATAATCAGCCCATGCGATAGGACATACATGAATTATACATGAAACAGTACACATTGACTATAGACTGGGATGTACCATTTTTGTCCTTGGTCAGAATGAATCTTGACTTTACCTGCTCCAAGCTAACTTCGTACTTGGGGAGGCAAACAAAGGGTACATTAATGAACCATTCATTAACATTAGTTAATGCAGTAATAAGCATTAACTAACAGTTAATTAACACTTAACTAATGATTTAGTGATCAAGCAAGCAGCCCAAAAAGGCACTCAGGTGCAGCAACATTGGGGCAGAGAAGCGGTATGATGTATGATGTATGATGTATGATATATTGTATGATGTATGTATGTTTGTGTTGCTGGTTGTGGTGTGTCCAGAGGCGGGGAGGTTGATGGCCCGTTACTGTGTGGCGTTCGACACCATGAAGCAGTTCAACAGCGTGGAGGGCCACGAGACACTGGCCGACCTGGTAGGCACCAGCAGCACGGGAAGACACCACACCACAGACGTGTGGTGTACTTGTAATGATTGTAATATAACATCATTGTACCACTTTATAATAAGGGTACGTTGGTTAACCATTAATTAACATTAGTTCATGCAGTAATGTGCATTATTATAGAGCATTAGCATTGGGGTTAGGGTTAGGGGCCTAACCCTGGCCTAACCCTAACCCCATTAATCAATGTATGTATGAATGAATGTCTTAGTTAACATGAACACCATTAGTAAGTGGTGTTCATACACTAGACCATTAGTTCACTGTTAATTAACTGTTAGTTAATGATTATTACTGCATTAACTAATGTTAATGGTTGACGGATTGTTATTACTCAATATTTATGACTATATTATTCAAATCATTTGGGGGGGGAAATACATATTACACATGCATGGCTAAGACATAATATGATATGATGAACATGTGAATGAATCCCTTAGGATTCGAAAGCCATGTGTGTAGTAGTATCGTGTTTGTTGGACATGAAGGCTCTTGCTGGGACGTGTGGCGGCAGTAGCTCAGGAGGTAAGAGCGGTTGTCTGGCAACAGGAAGGTTTGCTGGTTCGATCCCCGGGCTGTCGAGGTGTCCCTGAGCTAACCTAACCTTAACTGCTCCTGACGTGTTGGTTGTTACCTTGCATGGTTGACACCGTCGTCGGTGTATGAATGGGTGAATGTGAGGCAACTGTAAAGCTTTGGATAAAAGCCCTATATAAATGCAATTCATTTACCATTCACATGTGTCTCGTCTCCTGGCAGGTGCAGCTGGTGTCCAAGGGCAAGGAGTTCAGTGACGTCCAGTTGAGAGTGAGCGAGAAGAGGACCCTGAACATTCTGAACAAGGACAAGAACCGAGTCACCATCAGGTGTTTTCAGCACTCCACCATATATTATGTAGAGACAGTATAGTGGTAGACTGCAGCGTTAAGGATCTTCTGTATATGGTTGAGTTTCTATGGTGTTTCATGTTAGCCATTGACCTTGTGTTGTTTGTTGGTAACATTTCTTCTAATTCAGAAGTTAACAGAATTAATGTGACTAGATCGAAGTATTTGAATCTATTGTCACTTTTTTTCATTTACACTAGGTTTCCTATGGACGGGAAAATCCGGACCAACGACATGAAAGTGAATTGGTAGTTACAAATATATAATGGTCTCTTTTGGGGTTTGTCAGTGTGTCGATTGCAAAATAAGGATAAAAAAACAACAACAACTAACTATACACTCACACACTGTTGGCTTCTTTATTCAGTGCACACTGTTTTTACTTCACTTTATTTGTCCCAGTTTGATCCAGGCCCAGCTGGGATCCATCTCAATACAAGAGTTTGGACTGACACAAGACACAGCCAAAATCTTCAGAAACGGAATACGCATCAGCAAATGTACGTATGGCTGAGAAAGTGTGACAACGTAGGGTACTCTCTCCTCTGAATGGGGATTTACAACGCCCTCACATGCCCTTGGTCTTCAATTGTTTATCCATGTTCATTGTTTACCATGTACACCCTGTACGCATAGATAAAGCTAAATAGTGCTATGGCTATGCTAATGCTAATGCTATCCACCGGTGTCGCCTCATCCAGGCTTGTCAGAGTTCCTGATCCAGCGGTCCAAGACGGGCCTCTCCGCCCAGCTCAACTCCCTGCTGCTGGCCAAGTGTTTCAGGGCCAAACTCTGGGAGGACTCCCCCTACGTCTCCAAACAGCTGGAAAAAATCGGTGGGTACAAGCGCCTGGTCACCACAAGTCTACCAGGCGTGGTATACAGTACAGTAGGTGTCATTGATAGGCTGCACATTAATGTGGATCACCATGTATTGTTCCTGCAGGGCTCACACTGTCCACCGCTATGGTGAACGCTGGATTAACCACCTTCAGCAGAATAGAAGAGACCAACCCCAGGGAACTGGAACTGGTCTGTCATTTTAGACTACAAACACAATCTTTTGCGTTTTACACAAGAGTCCAAGACTAATATAACCGTATTCAGGGGAGTTGTTTAGCAAAATGTTGGTATATGATGTCTAGCAGATTAATGACTGCATAATAAGGACAGGTTACCAGAGCTAAATCATTAATGTTGTCTTCATCTTCACACAGATTGTCAACAGACATCCGCCATTCGGAAACCAAATCAAAGAATCGGTCGTGAACCTCCCCAAGTACGAAGTTAGCTTGGAGCAGGTAAAGTCAAGATTCATTCTGACCAATGAGTCAAATATCATATATTGCCTTAGAAAGACATCAAAGTCTTCATGTGTCTGGTCAACAACACATACGACCCCTCTGAATGCCTCTATTCGTCAATAATGACATAAGTATTAAAGCTATTATGCCCTGATTGGATTCTTGGGACAGGGAACACCGTTAGTATAAGCACAAAACTCAAACGCTGCGACCCCAGAATGTTGGCATTCTGGTCGCTTTCGCCGATTCTTCCCATGCGACTCTCCCCCCGTAGCTGCCCAGATACAGCTGTGCCACAGCTGAGATGGTGGTGACAGTGAGGCTGAAGAACATGGAGCAACTGCTGTCCCGCAGGCCGGCGACGGTCCCCCACCCCCCCCACCACGTCACCCTGGTGATGGGGGACTCGGACGACAGGGTGGTCTTCCTGCAGAAACTCACGTGAGAAGAAAGGGCCTCTGAGTCCCCCCCCCCCACCCCACCTCTTAAGGGGGCCGGGGGACAGGTAGGGTTTCTCACGGTTCGATATTTTTACTCTCTTTTTGTGACTCCCTTCCCTCTGTTTTCCTACTCCCTCCTCTTTCCTGCTGTTTCTCGCTCTCTTTCTCTTGTTTCTCGCTCTCTCTCTTTCGTTTGCGCTGTGTGTGTGTGTGTGTGTGTGTGTGTGTGTGTGTGTGCGTGGACAGGGACGTGGTCCTGCTGAAATCTGGCAGCTGGTCCAAGAAGATGGAGGTGGTGCACGCCTCCAAGGGCGAGGAGGTCAGCTTTCATCTGATAAGCTCTCAATATGGTACGGCAACACGGTTGTTGTTCCCGTTTGCACACACACACACACACACACACACACATACTGTTATTACAATTAGCATGTTCAGCATGCTGTACACAGACAACAGTGACTCTTACATCAAAAGATACATGTCAACATACGTACTTTACATTAAAACCATCATTCATCACATCACGTAGCTCTTCCTCAAGATTCAAGATGTTTTATTGCCAAATGTAACAAGTACAATGGAATGCTTACTCCCTATTCACTCCTGCAGTATTCTTCAAAACAAATTCTAAACAATTCTGAACAATTAGTAATAGTACCTAGTAAGTACAGTAAAAAGTTTTGTTATAAACAGTATTCTTATAAACATAAATACTAAAACAACTCTGAACAATTCGTAATATAGTACCTAATTGCTGTTGGTGCAAAAATATAATAAAAGTGTCCGTGTGCAGTACAGTAATATTCTTATACTAGCATAAAATGGTAACTAGTAGATAGTAGCAGCAACATGTGATGATAAAGTATAATGATAAGTGACCAGTGCAGTACAGTACAGTACAGTGAGGATACACATGTGATCATTACTCAAATAGATATACGTGACTTCTGTTGACAGTGGGTCTGGACATCCAGCAGAAGTTCAGCGTCTTCTACTCGGGAGCCAGGAGGTACGAGGCGGACTCTGTGAGCCACGATGCTCACCGTGCAGAGTGGAAGATGCAGAAGATGCCCTTTAACCCCGGTGGAAAGAAGAGCAGGCCTCCTGCCGTGAAGGCACAGTCCACCGCACAGCACAATGCCGCTTGTAACACAGAAAAGGGTAAAGAAAACCAATAAAATGCACTGAATTATTTGAACCTATTTGGGAAAGCAACCGACATGTTGTGTATTTGGGAGTGAGTTGCTGCCTCAGGCGAAGGAGTTCAAGTATCTCGGGGTCTTGTTCACGAGCGAGGGTAAAATTGACCGGGAGATGGACAGACAGATTGGTGTGGCGTCTGCGGGCGCTGTACCGGTCCGTTGAAGATTTACCAGTCCATACAAGCGGTCCATAGAAGCAACCGAAATGCTTCCTCTGCAGGGTGGCTGGGCTCGGCCTTAGAGATAGGGTGAGGAGCTCAGACATCCATAGAGCCGCTGCTCCTATGCGTCAAAAGGAGTCAGCTGATGTGGTTCGGGCATCTGATTAGGATGCCTCCTGGGCACCTCCCCTTAAGAGGTTTTCCGGGCATGTCTGACTGGGAGGAGACCCGCTGGAGGCATTATATATCTCATCTGGCCTGGGAACGCCTCGGGATCTCCCATGAGACGCTGGAGAGTGTTGCTGGGGAGAAGGAAGTCTGGGGGGCCCTGCTTAGCCTGCTGGCCCCGGATAAGAGGAAGAAAATTGATGGATGGATGGATGGATGTTGAGTCTAAATCTAGTTAATCTAATCAGTTCATGTTCTTCTCTCTCTCTCTGATCTGAATAGATGGAGGTACGTCTCTAGCGAATGCGGCCAAAAGACAGTGTAACCACTTCTGTAAGAACAAGGACGTGTGTCTCCACGACTGCTGTGAGTGAACCCACAACCCCAACGTCATTCACACGTCACTGTCTCTTACCCAAGCTTCTCTACTGTATATTATTCATTTTGTGTAAACGTGCTTCCATGGCTCAGGTAAAGGAGGTGTTCCGGTGCTACAGAAGAGGCAGCTTAACCAGGATCCGACCTTCTCCTCCCACCTCAGAGACCTGAGGACGCGATGTGACTCGCTCACAGAGACCCCCGTCAAGAGACTCAGGGTGAGTGACGGCTGCTAGAGGTCTGAGGTCATCAGGCTATGTAACCTGTGAGGCTGAAAGAACAGATCCCACCAAAGCTTCAAGCAGTGCCTTGACTAGAAGATATCACAAATAGGATAACTGTATGCTTCTTCCGAAATGCGTCGGGGTCGATGCAGTTCTGAAAAGTCACTCTTCGAACCTGGTGTATCCGAAAAGCCCTCCCAGACTCTTGTAGTACCTCCCCAATATCGGCCAGTTCTGTGGAACTATACAAGTTAGAAGTCGAATTCGGGCGCCCGATTTTGTTCTGATCTCAGAACACTTCTGAAGAAGCATACAGAGGCCTTTAGTGGGTCTTTGACTCCGAGCCGAAAGGTACGAGGTTCGATTTCCCCATGTCCATATCCATCCATCCATCCTTGAGTGGGATGCTGCTCCTACTGGCTCATTGATGAAATTGATTGAAATTTACTGTAAAAACCCATCTGCTTATTCTGACTAAAAACCTGTGACAGTAAATATTTATACTGTCTATATATTTAAGTTAGTGTACACAAATCCCACAAATGACCTAACATGTAGTGACATAAACCTTTATTTCATCAAGCATTGCATTCAATGTGAACAACATAATGATGAATCACTTGTTCTATTAGTTTTAAAGATGGTTTACCTTGGGTGACCTTCCTTACTGTAGCGAGGCACACTGTGTTTAGAAGACACTGTGTTTTGGGTCAAAACTACCTTGCGTCATCATCTTCTCCTGCACGGCATCTCGTGGTCACACACAGCAATGGCCGTTAGATCGGCCGTGATAAATGACCACACATGCGGAATGATGATTAAAATGGTAATTACTGTGGGGAGCCAAGCAGTGTTTTGATTAAATCTGTGTGCCCTCGAGGAGAATTGCTGCCGTTACGTATGCGTACCTCTGCTGAGCTTTGCTGTTGTTTTGCTGTTGTGTGTTCTATCCTCAGATGAAGATTAGTGGGGAATCCATGACTGCCAGCTTGCAACAGTTCTCCTACAAACCCAAAGAGATGTTGCCTGCAGTCTCCATGTAAAAACAACGTACAGCTAATTCCCCTTTTTCATGTATATGACATATAGCATTATTGCAATGTGCATGCAATGTGTTTGTGTGTTGTGTTTGATTGGATTGAAGGTACTCGGCGAACCCCTACGATGCTCGCTCTAACATTGTGGATCTGACGGGGGAAGGCAGCGGCACCAATCTACAGGAGCCTGACAACGGTGAAGCACAGGGGGTTGGAGTTTAAAATGACATCATGATCTTCAATATCTTCCACATAACCATAGGTTGTAGACAAGGGGTCTCCAACTCACCAGAACCTGCCAGAACCGGCCCTCTGACTTCATTAATCTGGTGGTGCTGCTGGGAAAATGGACGAGGGGGAATTATGAATGAATTATGACATTTTAATTATTAGAATGTGTGATGTCGTAATACTCCTCGGATAGTCTCCATTTATTTTCTTTTTTCATATGATCTAAACCTTAATCTTTCACTCCCTCAATCTCTTTCTCTCTCCCTCTCCCTCTGTCTCGCTCTCACTCTCTCTCTCTCTCTCTCCTTGTCTGTGACTGTCTCTCTCCCTCTCTAAGAGCATCTTGACTACCTGGAGGACATCTATGAGATGATGGGAGAGGAGATGTCTTCTGCTTCTGCTTCTTCTGCGCCACCTCTCCAAAACCCTGGTCCCTCTCTCCCTGATCCCCAGCTACAAAGTAGTAAGGCCTTTCCTGTTGAACACACTCAACCTACTCCAAGGCAGTATACAGTGTGGATAACAGCGTGTGTGTGTACGTGTGTGTGTGTGTGTGTGTGTGTGCAGATCCAGGTGCCTCGGTGCCAACAAGACAACCCACCGGGCGTGTAAATGACTGTTTGAACTCTGGCCCATATGCGAAGAAGAAGACATACCTGTCCTCTACCAACCCCTCGGTGGGACCCAGGTCATATCAGGCTTCGAGTCAGGCTGTGGACAGTAGCTACACCGCCGCCTTCTCCTTCTCCTCACAGGCACCGGTAACGGTGAACTTTGACCTTGGAAATGAGTGGGATGACTGGGACGAGTCGGATGACTTTGGCAACGGAGATTTTGTGTCTTCGGGGCATGGCACTGGGACCTCACAGCCAACCGCCTGTCAAGCAGAAGTCAAGGCTAGCATCCAACCAACCACTGGCTACAACACCCTGAGAGGTGGAGTCCATTTTAGTCAGTTCGTTAGTTAGTTAGTTTTGTTATTTAGCTCATTTACATTCAGTTGTACCAAAGTAAATGCGCAAGACAAACCAAGCAAATAATAATACTAAATATAATAATAATAATAATAATAATAATAATAATAATAATAATAATAATAATAATAATCACATACAAACATTTTATAGGGAAAATAACAAAACAGTACAGTATTTTAAAAACATTTAGTGTTATTAGCCATCAATAACAGCAAGACTTTGTGTCACATGATCAGGATCTGCCCCTACATCTGCACCACATGGACTTGGTCCCACACAGCCGGGCACTTTCTTCACCAAGCCCAACACACCTCTAAGGTAAAACACACACACAGGAATACAGTAGTGTCAATCCTGCTCTAATTGTCTTGTAGCAAAGCATTGCCCAACCCTGCCCCACCCCACCATCAAAAGTATTTAAAATCAGCATATGTTGTGATAGTGTGTGATAGTAATGGTGGTTCTGATGGCCATAGCAGGTCCATCTCCTCTACGCCTGTAAGCAGAACCGCAGGTCCCTCTGCAACGACCGCACCATCGAACAGACTTACAACCACATGGAATACAAAGGTGTGTGTGTGCGTCTTAATTTAATGTTATTATGTTATCATGCATTATTTTTTTATTAATATTTTCTTTTTAATGATGATTCTTTTTTGTATACCTTTCTTCAAGGCAAGGGGGTCTGTTATGGGGGGTGGGATTAGATAAGTTCATACAGTTTATATAAATCTACTCATGAAAAGCTTTTCAATCAAAACTCAGGGAAAAAAAGCATCTGTGTGCCTGTGTGGTGTGTGACTGGTGAAACCTCTGTGTCCTTGCAGGGAGAGAATGTATTGAGTGATACAGTACAGAAACCAGAAGTTGTTGTTGTCGTGGAGCAAACGAAGACCCCTCGATATGGAAACTTTGATTTCTTCTCAAAGAGGAGCAGCCCACCAGACAGAGAGAGCATGCACTGTGACTACAGGTCAAGAGGGGCACTATACGCTCCATTTGTTCTTAGTTTTCTCCCTATTTCAAATAATCACATGCGTCTATTGCATCTTTATATGACTGTCATACTTATCCTTATCCTGTGATGTATTCCCAACAGCGACACCAAGGAAGAAGAGGCCTTCCTGGGGATATTTGATGGGATTTTTTAGAAATTACCCACATTTTTAAGCAAATATGTTTCCATTTTAATGTTGCTAGTTAAATGATGCTAGTGTAGTGTTGCTACTTTAATGATGCTAGTGTCGTGTTGCTGGATTAATGTTACTAGTGTAGTGTTGCTACTTTAATGTTGGTAGTTTAATGTTGCTATTGTAGCATTGCTAGTGTAGTGTGCTTTATCTATATTTTGACTAATTTAATTTATGTAATTAAATTAAATTAAATTAAATTAAATTAGATTAAATTAAAGACAACCCACAAAAGTTACTTGACATTTACAGTTACATTTCCCCACTATTTATAAGAAGAATACATTGTTTCTATGTGTTGTATTGATATTCATATACATGTGGAGCATTATATACAGTGTATTATGTATGTATAGCTTGGAGTTTGACCCATATTTATATTGTTATATTGTTATATTGTTCTTCAAATTAAACTTTATTTTGTAATGCCGTGTAAGCCCCGCCCAGAGCCTTCGATTCGACCGCGGGAGCTTTAAGCCCCGCCCCCCTGGTCGAGCCAGCTGCTGCTGACGTCACTTTGAGCGCGGAGTTTGTTGGCGGAAAAAAAACACACAAGTGGAGTTCGTCGTCGCTTCCTTGATTGTTTGTTGTGTCTGCTGAAGTACATCATAACCGCTGCGTTTGTCACACTCTAACTATATTTCTTCGTCTGAAATGAGAATTAATTGAACTTACGAATCCAAGAAGGGTGAGTTAATGCTTTGTTAGGCCGGGCCTTGTGTTGTGTTGTGTTGTGTGGGCTTTATTGTGCCAACACGGAAGGAGGAACTTATATTGAAGTTGATCGACAGCAGGCCAGTAACCTTAGTAATGTAAAATATAACATCGTGTACTTCACCACAATGTACGTAATGCATGTGTGCTACCTTTACCTTAAGGTTTTAAAGTATAACATTCATGGCCTAGTTAGTTCTTATTGCTTATATGTCTATATGTCTATTGTTACTTTAGTAGTTTACACTTCTACATTCTCGTATACTGTTTTGCACTTTACCACTTTATTACATACACGTCACACTCACTACACACACTCCACATGTATTTAGTTTATTAGTTTAGTTTCCAGCTTGTTTTACTGATTCGCTCTTTCTTTCTATTTTCTTTTCACCACATGCCTGTCAATAATTGCCATACAAACAATATAAACTTGTATTGAGGAATGATTCAGACATGCCTGCAACTGTAGTGCAGTCATGTCATGATGTCACCAATGCTGTTGTCTGATGTTGTCTTGTGTAGATGGAGGTGTCGCCTCAGTGTGACGTCGAGCCAGTGGACTGTAACGCCAAGAATGAGAGAAGCACCAGAAGAGGCAAGAGATCGAGTGAGTCCCTGGATTTATGTGTTGTTGTTGTTGTTGTTGTTGTTGAAGAGAAGGACACAAGGAGACAAATGCCCCCCCCCCCCAATATGATTTGTTTGTTTTGCTTGATTTTGTTCAGGGAACGTTGAGATGGAAATTGACAACCTCTACAAAGCAGTCCCACAGCTTCAGAAAGTTTTCAACGTCATTGACAAAATCGGAGAAGGTATAGTTGTAGTCATCAGTTTCAAGATTGCTTTATTATACCACAAGTACAACGGAGTGCTTACTCCCCATTCACTCCTGCAGGATTCTTATAAAAATAAATTCACAACACAAAACCATTAGTAATAGTACCTAGTAAGTACAGTAAAAAGTCATCTTCGAAACAGTATTCTTATAAACATACATTTTATAACAACTCTGGCTCTTGGTGCAAAAATGTGGTAAAAGTGTCTGTGTGCAGTACAGTAATATTGTCATACGAGCATAAAAGAGTAATTGGTAACTAGTAGATATAGATGGCAGCAGCAACATTTCACTTTCTTATCATGTAATTGCTGGATAATGAAAATGTGCCCATAATTGCCCGTGTGTGTGTGTGTGTGTGTGTGTGTGTGTGTGTGTGTGTGTGTGTGTGTGTGTGTGTGTGTGTGTGTGTGTGTGTGTGTGTGTGTGTGTGTGTGTGTGTGTGTGTGTGTGTGTGTGTGTCTCTCTCCCTCCCCAGGTACGTTCAGCGCGGTGTACCTGGCGGAAGCCAAGATGCTGGACGGCGGGAGGGAGAGGTTTGCCCTGAAGCGCCTCATCCCCACCAGCCACCCGGCCCGCATCGCCGCTGAGCTGCAATGCCTCACGGTGGCTGGGTGAGTCCTGGCATGATGATGATGATGATGGTGGTGTTGTTGTTATTATTATTATTATTATTATTACAATGAAGAGCACGTGTCATAACTAGTTGTGTTGCCACCACTGGCCCTAGCTGGATTGGGTTTTTAAATGTTTTATTGGGAAGCCAGATTTTCTGTCAGCGTTGTTAAGATAATAAACTTTATTTATAAAGCGGTTTTCTAAACAAGGTTACAAAGTGCTTTACAGAAAAAGAACAACAGATAAAAACAAAAGATGGCAATTAAAACAACAGAGGGATCAAACGGCATTAAAACACCAGGGAGAAAATTCAAGAAAGCCTTCCTGTTAAAAAAGTGTCTTAAAAGGGGACTTAAAAGATGCTAATGATTTTGCCTGTCTAATGTGTACCCTCCTCTGTCAATGTAATGACATAGACATGAGCGTGTGTTGAATCTGTTTATGATAAATAATTTTGTTTCTATCTGAATCCAACGTCCCTGTTTGTCCACTATAGGGCTGACAAGAGTTGGCATGTATCTGCCAGGATCTGGTCCTATCATAGACAGACCTGTGTGGTTTTGTATCCAATGCTCTCACAGCACTGTATGACTGTAGACTCTGGTTCTGTACTCTGATCTGAACCTGTCTCCCCCCTCTTCCCACAGGGGCCGGGAGAACGTGATGGGAGCGACCTACTGCTTCCGGCGGGGGGGAGAGGTGGTGATCGTTATGCCCTACATGGAGCACCAGCCCATTGGGGTGAGACGGGTCACACCCCAGCCTCACCAAGACAACTCACTTCCCTGTTGAAATGAGTTGTAACTATTACATAACTACTCTCTTCATCAGTCACATTCAGTACATATGGGTATTAATTTGAGGATCTACTCCAGTCCGCAAATTATGGCATAAGAGCAGAGTAGTGTATAGGATTATGTTGTCGTTATATTTGAAAAAGTTATATCAGCTGAGCATCACACACATAGGCAAACCTAAACTTGCCATTTTTGAATGTTGTGAATAGATTTTTCATACACCCCTACTTTTAACAGATGCTTGCAGGCATTTCTAACTGTATTTATACCTAACCCAAGTTATTCTATTTTCTCCCTCTCAGGAGATCATCGGCCTGCTGAGCTTCGAGGAGGTCCGTCTGTATGTCTACAACCTGCTGAAAGCCCTCAAGCACATCCACGAGTTTGGGATCATCCACCGCGACATCAAGTTCAACAACTTCCTCTACAACCGTAAAGCCAAGCTGTGAGTGTGTGTGTGTGTGTGTGTGGGACTGGCAAATATTATACATATTATATCTAATCAATTAATTACAATGTCTATTTCATACATCACGACTCATGTTCACTGATATAGGATTAATTAATTATTCTTATTGTATAAAAATGAATACCCATAACTTCTTGTTAATCATATCCACATGAATGATCTTTTCTTGTCATTGCATTTTTTATTGTACAGTGAATAAATATTCAATGCTTATAACCTAATGCTTATTATTAAAACATGTAAGAATTGTTATTCAGAGGATAAACAGGCATTTGACATTACGTTGGTTTACTCAAACTTGAATGAAAAAAATTGACTGGATGAGCGAGTCCATATAAAGACTTCCATATGAGGACTTCCATGGATTGAGGTCTGTTGTCTCGCTGCAGGTACTCCCTGGTGGACTTCGGCCTGGCGCAGGGCACGGCCGACACCAAGGTGGAGCTGCTCAAGGTGGTGAAGCAGAGGGCCCCTCAGAAGGCTGGGAAGACGGACACTGGGGCTCTGGGGAAGAAGGCACCGAGAGCACCAGACACCCCAACCCCCATCCGCACTCCCACCACCACCTCTGCCTCCACCTCTCTACCGCGGCCGGCACAGAAGTCACCCGCTCCAAAATCCTCCTCTCCCGCCACCACCACCACCACCACCACCCCTACTACTACCTCGTCTCTGTCAGTGGGCAAACCAGGGGCTAGGACCACCACCACCGCTACCAAACACACCAAGGTGTCACAGGGTTTGGGTTTTTAACATAATGGGGTTCATTGATTACTGATACTGCTGTCTTTGCCGGTGTTACCTGTTACCTGCCAAACTATTCTTTGCCCCACAGTCTATTAACCTCATTAAGGTGTATAATTACAGCGAATGAATCACGTTTTCTTTGGAGTGTAATAGCCCTCAGCTATCAGGAAGCACAAGTAACACGAGTGGAGACAGTAGTCCATTGTTTTTTTTATAAATGGTGTTGACACAAACTCTGTCACCTTCATTCTCGTGCACCAAGATCTGTTTTTGACATTGAGCTTTCACTTTTCATTTTTCGATTTGTAGTACTTCCGTGGCTTGTCTAAATCTGACGTTTGACGTTGGGAACTCCTCCCAAAAATGCCACTTTTCGCTAAACTCCAACAAAAACAGAACCCGCCTGACGAGTCTCCTGCCTGCCTGTTGCATCTCTGTGTGCTGCTGCGCTGGACTGTAACTGCATTGTGGTCGTCAGCCTGTTATTTGTTGTTTGTTTGTTTCTTATTCCGCGTCTCCACATACCCCAGCGGCTGGTGTTCGGAGAGAGGAACCTCAACAGTGTGCCCTCGACCCCCTCCTCCACCACCAAACCTCCGCCCACCAAGGTGGAGGTGAGAGAGGGTCAACGTCACACCCCTGCTGCCTAACTTGCCCTCACGCCAGGAAAATATCCACTTACATTTACACAGACGGTTTTGTCCGAAGCAACTTGGATTCAGACTAGATCGGTTTACCTGTCTGTACAGTCCACTGGGTGGGCTGGTAGACTGATCTAGTAATCATACATCTAGGTGGACATTCCCACTTGTGATGTCACTAGACGGTAGTCACATGGCAATTGTGAAACAACTTGCAATGGTGAATCACACTCACACCTGGTGGCATAATATGTCCCCTTTAACAAACGGCACTCAAATAATCCTACTTGCAGCATTTTAGAGTTTTAGGGTACGTGTCCATAGCTAATACAATGAATAGATTAGATGGCCATTGTTTTTAGTTTGAGTTTTTCTCAACTTCTCTGGTCTTCCTGGTCAGCTGGTGAAACCTGTGAGGACGGGGGACCTGGTCACCCGGCGCGTGGCCTCGGTGCACAGGAGGGTGGCCCCGGCCGTGCGGCGCACGCTCCCCGGGGCCAGGGGCCAAACCCAGGGGGCCCAGAAGTCCCCCAGGACCACCTCCTCCTCCACCACCGTTAACCCTGCCTTCACCTGTAGCTGCTACGAGACCGAGCGGGTCTGTAACATCTGCATGTCCAGGTAAACCTGAGCAGATCACAGCCATGTTTCTTTTCTTTTACCCTGATAACAATTGTTTTAAAAAAAAATGTATAAAACACGGGTGTGAATCTTTCGGTATCCCACAAAATCTTGATTCGTTCAGTAAATAGGGGTACACGTTTCTGGATCTACTCCAGTGTGGCATATTATGGCATTAAAGCAGTCAAGTGTGTATAAGATGATGTCGTTTTTATATTTAAAAAATATATACAAACTGAGCAATAATGTAAACACACAAAGGCAAAAATAAGAGAAAAAGGAAAAAAGATTTTTGTAAGTTGTGTATCGACACGTACACCCGTACACCTCTACTCTGAAAGCAGTTTGTATTTGTGGAAATATTTGTGGAGGTAAGCTTTTTAAGATTTACAGAATGTGTGGTTCTCGTGACAAGCGAGATCAATCTGTCTCTCTGTCGCTGTCGCGGCTCCATGGAAGAAGTCCAGACTTGGCCCCCAGGAGTGGAACCCCAGGCTTCAGAGCTCCAGAGGTCCTTACCTCTTGCCCACCCAGGGCACAGTGAGTAGCTAGCTTAAGCTAGCAGCCTTCAGGTACCAGTCCTTCAGCAGCTACCCAGGTTCTCCTTCAGTCAGACTACCAGGCCCCCTTCAGAGCTTCAGCAGCTACCCGTCCCCTTCAGAGTAGCATAACCCAGTCCCCCTTCAGTAGCTACCAGGCCCCTCAGTAACTACCTAGGCCCCTCACCTATCAGCCCCCTTCACAGCTACCAGTCCCCTTCAGAGCTACCCAGGCCCCTCAGTAACACTAGGTAACTACCCAGGCCCCTTCAGCAGCTATGCAGGCCCCCTTCAGCAGCTACCCAGGCCCCCTTCAGCAGCTACGCAGGCCCCCTTCAGCAGCTACGCAGGCCCCCTTCAGCAGCTACTGTTAGATCCGCTCAGATAACCTCCTCTAACGGAGGTGTTGTGAAACCTGTATCCAGTAACGGTTGTTAACAGGTCGGTGGAGAGACTAGCCTAGCCCCTAACTGCCTTATGTCCGAACGTCTACCCCGCTTACATTGGTGCCACGACCCAAGACATAACCCTGGCTTCGAGCCACAGCCCCAATCGCGTCCGTTATGGCAGCTCTCTCCTGGGATCCGTGCGCTTGGTGATTCGCTAGGATATATTTTAAGGCTTGGATACATCTAGCCCTAGGGATATGTTTTATTCTCCTAAAGTAACCTCTCAGAACCAGGTGTCAACCTCTTAACACTCTTGAATCTTCTTCTCCTTCGGCAATGATCGAATGTCCACAGGAATCTATTCATCAACTAATTGATAGTTTTTATTGCAGGAATTTAGCAGGGGTTCAGCAAAATGCATAGCAAAAAGTTGGCAAAAATGGTTATGATAACAGTAAATATAATTAAAGAAGCCCGCTGTCCGATATTGATGAACTTATCCGGATCTCGCTAGTTGGTGAGCGCGCCTGCTGCTGCCTACTCGGGGCTCCAACCCCTCCCGTCGTGCGCATTGTAGAATTCCTTGGGTCCAATCCGAGAATATGTCAAAACAAACGCTGGTAAACTTCACGGTCCTGTTGGACTGCGGGAGACATCCTCCCCTCGATGGACCGTCGAAAAACCCCCCAGAAACTAAACAAGAGTAATCCGAGTCTCGGAAATAAAAAATAAAAAATGTCCGGAGATTTCTTGCGCTTCTTTTTCCTCATCCTGATGGCGTCCTTCTGTCCGCCCCTCAGGAGCTCCGATGACTCTTTTTGCACATTCACTTGTTGGCCCTTTTATACCCTCCGATGACCTCAACGTTCAATAGTAACTGCGCCACAACCCCTAAACGTAGAGCCTCCACCTGGTGGTTACAGGGGAGAACTACATGCGCGTGGCGGCCAGGTCATGTTGCCCTGGTCATGTTACAAGGGTTTTATCTACTTGGGGCCCCTGGCCTGGAGAAGAGCCACCTGGCCTCCTTATCTTAGCGCATGCTCTAACCGATCTTTAAGACTTGGTGCCAAGATCTAGTGTTTTCTTGGGAGAACAACACCCCTAATAAACTTAGTGCTCATCTAGACATACGATACACTTGGCAATATACACCCAATGGTGATACACATGGTTATACATATGTTTCTCAATCAATGAATCATAACATTATTGCATAGATATGGTCGATTATAACCACCCATAACATATCATAACATATTATTACATGGATATAATAAACTCACTATTACTAAATGAATCATAACACATCACTTACTTGACTATGATAAACAACATCATGATTATACATATAGATTATAATAATCCCACTTCACCCTTCATTCTTCCAACATCACATGGGTTTTTGGACCCCCTTCAGCAGCTACCCAGGCCCCCTTCAGCAGCTACCAGGCCCCCTTCAGCAGCTACCCAGTCCCCCTTCAGCAGCTACGCAGGCCCCCTTCAGCAGCTACCCAGGCCCCCTTCAGCAGCTACCCAGTCCCCCTTCAGCAGCTACGCAGGCCCCCTTCAGCAACTACCTAGGCCCCCTTCAGCAGCTACGCAGGCCCCCTTCAGCAGCTACGCAGGCCCCCTTCAGCAGCTACGCAGTCCCCCTTCAGCAGCTACCCAGTCCCCCTTCAGCAGCTACCCAGGACCCCCTTCAGCAGCTACCCAGGCCCCCTTCAGCAGCCACCCAGAGGCTGAGAACAATGAACAGTATTGTATGCTATTCATTGTTCTCAGCCTCACTTGTAAGTCGCTTTGGATTACGGCATCTGCTAAACGACTGAACGTACAGTGAGGCGCATGGCATGAACAACCTCGCACTTTAAACCAGTTGAAAAACCCCAAACCTCGTTCAAGACTCTCCTCTCCCCCAGCAGTTGTGTGACTGGATACAAGTGTCTGTTACCTTTTACCTGTCCCAGTTTTGGTAAAGCATCCTTCATTCTCCTAACGTGATCCTCTGGTCCTTGCGTCCCCCTCCCCTCTCCCTCCCTCCCCTCCCTCCAGCCATAGACGTGTGGTCGGCGGGGGTGATCCTGCTGTCCCTGCTCAGCAACCGCTACCCCTTCTTCAAGGGCAGCGAGGACCTGGTGGGCCTCACGCAGATCATGGTGGTGCGCGGCTCCAGGGAGACCATCGAGGCCGCCAAGACTTTCGGTGTGTATTCATACTAGTCTCTCTCTCTCTCTCTGTGTCTGTGTCTGTGTGTGTGTGTGTGTGTGTGTGTGTGTGTGTGTGTGTGTGTGTGTGTGTGTGTGTGTGTGTGTGTGTGTGTGTGTGTGTGTGTGTGTGTGTGTGTGTGTGTGTGTGTGTGTGTGTGTGTGTGTGTGTGTGGCCTGAAGCTGCCTTTAACTGGTTATGGGCAGCAGCTGTTTGTTTGTTGTTGACTGATCACTGCTGGCCGGCTCTGTAGGCGGATGTCTCTGAAAGCTGCTAACAATTTTAGTCATTTAGCAGAAGCTTTTATCCGAAGCCATTTAAAAGGCATTTGGATCCTTAAAGGAGCAGGAGCAGCTAGTAGGGGTGACGCGTCTTGCTCAAGGAGGCCTACAAGATTTATAACAACCAAAAGGTGTAAAGTGAATACAATTTATTATTAATGACATTTTCTGTTGGTGGCGGGGTCTCAGGCAAGGCGGTGCTGTGCAGCCGGGAGCTCCCCCGCCAGGACCTGCGGGTGCTCTGCGGGGTGCTGAGGGGTCAAAGGCCGGCGCCGGACCAGGACGGCGAGGACGAGGAGGTGCCCCGGGCAGCACCCAGGCCGCTCAAGCAGCAGCAGCAGCAGCAGCACAGACGCCCTGGGAGCAGCGACGGACCCGGGAGTCTTGCTCAGAAAGCCCCCCGACTGGAGGCCGTCGACAGGGTCCAGGCCGGGCGGGGGGAGGAGGAGGAGGTGGTGGTGGTGGTGGAGGAGGATGAGCGGGGCTGGGATCGGGTCCCGGACGAGGCCTACGACCTCCTGGACAGACTGCTGGACCTGAACCCAGCCTCCAGGATCACAGCAGCAGAGGCCCTGCGGCACCCGCTGTTCACAGATCTCAACTGACCCCCCTAACAACAAAAATTGACTATTTTCAGACTCTTTCATGAACTGTTGGTCCGTCGATGATTGTCATACACCTCCACCCCTGGGAGGGTCGCCTCTTCTGCTGCCACTTGACTTCCAATGGATTCTACCAATGTTATTAAAGAGGGTTAAGTTATTCATTTAGTAAGACTTTTAGCAGATATCAGTTGGACTTTTGGCGGGTTTGCTAAGATCCACTGTTTTATTTAACACTTGGAATGGAAACTAATACAGCAGACAGTGTTTTGGTTGGATGGAATACTGGTGTTCAGTTTTAAATGTTTCCTGGAGTCAATACTTTATGCGTGTAAAAGATGAGGGATTTAAGCTATTTAAATGTTTGAAATGTTATCAATGTTCTTTTCAATAAAAAATGTCAACTAAAACACAGATTTATCTCCCAGTCTTTTATTTTAATTTCACTTATTTTGCGACACAAATGGATGGCATAATCGGAACACTTTTCTAATGCAAATAAAAAAACACTTGGTTAAAGAAAAAAGGCATTAAGTATTTAATATTTGGACAGAAAAATCATGAAAGTATAAAAACATTATTTCAGTGCTTATGCAATGTGGGCTGATGTATATTATGTACACATAATATATAGTTAACTTAAATACTTTGCACTTAGCATTGAGTCAGTCCATTGGAACACGCTGAATAAATCAGTATTTTTTTTTTAATCTGTTACCAAAGAACTAGTTATGTTTTTGAGTAATTCTACAGATATGGATTATTGTTGAAACCAACAGATTTTAAAGGGGCCCTACTTTATCACGAGGTGTGAGTGTGATTTCAAGCAGTCTCAGAATTCAATTGTGTGACATAAGTGGGAGTGTCCACCCAGATGGATGACGGATAGATAAGCCTTACCAGTTGGTACACTCCTACCCCACTTGTGATGACACAAGAGGGTAGTGTCATGGCTGATCACACGCACACACCTGGTGGTACAATAGGCGCCCTTTAACTCAACAGATGATCTTGAGGCTTCACTCCTGGGTAACCTGGCGGCTGACTTGTTACTAGTGTTTGTGGGTGATGAAGGCATCCCGTCTGGCGGGAACTTGGGGGCCGAGGCCACGCCCCTCAAGGTCTGTCATTAACGTCCACTATCTCCTCCACCCGCACCAACACGCTCTCCATCATGTCAAAGGTGTGCAGTGCTGAGTGCAGGCCCTACATCAAAGATGAACATGTAGCATTCGTTTAATTTAGGTATATAACATAATTCCATCTCCTAGCCCTAATTTAATTTAACAACAGCATACATTGGATGATAAGCTAAAAGCTAACACCGTTACACACCTGTATCAGAGACTCGGAGGGTATGTTTGGCAGCTGTTCGTCTCCCACGGCAACAGAGAGCACTGAATTCTCTGTGGAGAGGAGAGCGTGTATGGTCACCACATGTGTAACACATGTGGTGACCATACACACACTATTGTACTCAGCATTGTTTAGCATATTGTATGTGCTTAGACGTTGGTAATGCACTCAGAATGGCACTTCTGCTCTTATCTCAGCCTATTATGCAGGCAACTTAGCAATTATGAAATTCGTTCTATTAGCCTCGCAACTATGAATGCTTGAAACCTGCTCTATTCTTATCTTTATGTACCACAGTGATATATTGCTGTCTCCTACAAATGTACTCTTTGGAAGTCGCTTTGGATAAAAGCGTTTGCCAAATGCCCTAAATGTAAATGTAAATGTAATGTTCGAGCAACAAGAAGTTGTGAGTGCCATGTGACAGGAAAGTACCTCCATCAGGACTTCTAAGGTCTAAAAATGTCTTGAGGGGCCGTCTCGGCTCGCTCACCTTTGACCTTTCCCTTCTGACCCTTGGCGGTGGTGCGGAGCTCCATCTCATAGTGGGCCTTGGACATGTTGAGGCCCACGCGCAGTGGCCCCAGGAACCGCTCCTGGACCCGGTCCAGCTCCGTCCAGACCCCCGTCTGAGCAGAGCAGCAGTGGTGGTCAGTGGATGGATATGGAGGCATGGGGGCATGGGTACGATTTAAAAGGACGACGGGGGGAAAAAAGGGGGAGTTACCTGGTTCTCTGTCACCTTGTCTCTGAGCACCAGGTAGCGCAGCAGGTTCAGAGACTCCATCAGCCTGGCAGCAAAAACACACACAATCATAAGAGCTCTGCTTTTAAGTCTCATTTATTTGTGTGTGTGTGTGTGTGTGTGTGTGTGTGTGTGTGTGTGTCAGAGTGTCTGTGTCCATGGTGAGGGAGGTAGGGAGGGAGGGGTGTGGTCTCCTCACCTGTCCACGTACTGCAGGAGGTCTGTCTCAGGTCCATCGGGGAGGAGCAGGACCTGGCGTAGGAGGGGCATGAGGTGGACCCCCAAGAACCAGTCGTTCTCATTCCCGGGCTGAGGAGACCACAGACCACAGACCTTTATAAAGACACGGACCTGTCGACTGGCAGGGCTGGGCCATAATAATTTTATTCTATTATCGTTTATTGTCTTTGAATGCTTTTATATTGCATTTTTACACAGACTGCTTCACAGTGTATTTAATTGTGCGTTATATTTGAATTGACTTGGCATCTTGATGTGTGTCTTGTTTTTACTATTGCTGCCCAACTAATTGCCCTGAATTGATTGATTGATTTAGTGATGTTCCAAAGGCCCGTTGGGGGGTGGGGGTGGGGGTTGAACCCTGACCCTGAGCTGACTTTTGAAATAAGGGCAACACACCACCTTACATAATTTGACTTTTTCTAATTTACTTCCACACACCATCAGTTTGTGTTTTATAATAATAATAACAACAATAAAGGCCGTCTCCACCCGCCGTACCTTGAGGGCCAAGTCGATCTGGGCACGGATGTTCTTAATGACGTAGCCCTCTACGCCCGAGTGGTTGCTTATCTTCAGCATACACCTGAAAACACACCTGGACATCAGGTACCGCTAAAAAGAAAAATGCACGCAAGCGATTGGTCGAAATCCCGTGTGACCCGTCAGAGGGGGCGTGGCTTACTGGAAGAATTTATACTTGGCTTCCACGTCAAACTTGTCCATGCTCAGCTGTAGCACCTTGAGCCCTTTTGTTCTCTGTCGTCAAAAGAGGAATTATGTTAATAATTATGTGTTTACAACTGTTCGCGGTTAATACTTCTATTATGTACGGGATAATCAACGAGTAGGTGTGCATTAACCGTCGTGGAGGCGAAGAACCATCTCGTTAAAAAACGAGAGCTTCCCCAACTCTCTCTGTTGCGTGGAATAGCTTTTGGGATCTTATATTTGAATCGGGCCGGATTTTCCGGGAAAAAGGAAGGAAGTGACGTGTAATTTCATAGCTTTTAAAAATGTGGACAAGGTTTAATTACGATTAAAACTAACATTAGTTTCTGATTGTTATTGTCTCAACCCACGGAGATCAGAATGCACTTAGAGCTCCAGCAGGTTGCAGTTCACTTACCGACCAAAGGGGTCAGTAATGAGAAGGAATCCGTGATTTTTGCACACAGTGCCTTTAAAAGCATTTAACGCACAACTACACGTTGATTATGCCGCTTATACCGTGGTCATTAGCCAATGATAATCAAATAAAAGCTACATGTGCAATATACAGTTTTAGCGCACACTTGCCGGGCCAATCAGAAGAGAGTATTCAACCAGACCATTGGTATAAAGAAATAGTAACCACAGAATACGTCACTGGCTTTAAGGTCGATGACTCACCAAGTGATGTGTTGGACATAGTGTCATGATCTTTACTAAACTCTGGGGAACAAATAATACGCAAGAAGAGTAAACAGTGAGTCAGACAAACGCGCCTATTTACATCTTGAATATGTACACAATGAAATTTTGATAAATAATCATCGGTAATGTGGATATAATGACTCAGTGGGTGAAGGCAAATAATAGAAGAGCTAGAACAGTCTGGTAAGTTCTGAAAATTACTTTACTTTAAAATGGGCTTTTTAGAAAAGAAGAAAAGAACACACTATATCAGAATATTATGAAATCCAAAATCTAAGAGTATATCTACTCTCATACCACAATATCGATTATAATATCCATATGTTGTCCAGCCCACGACTAATAGGATGATATATGATGGTTAGACTTAGGGGGCAGTGTTGAGCTGAGTGCTCTGGGTTGTTCACCTGAGGAACGCTGGTGAAGGTGTTGATCTCAAGCTCGTTGATGGAGACGCTTCTGTCAACCAGCATCACCAGAGTCTTCTCATACAGCTCCTGGTCACGGGTCAGAATACATACAGACAATGTGGCATTGTGGACAAAATGATATGGCATCAAGTACGTTTTAAAGGGCACCCTATTATGCCACCAGGTGTGCAGGTGATGACTAGGTCAGTTTACCAGTTGCTACAGTCCACTGGGTAGGCTGGTAGTTGTCTGATCTAGTCAGCATACATCTAGGTGGACTCCCCACTTGTGATGTCACTTCGTCACAATGACAATTTTGAAACGGCTTGGAATGGCTAATCACGCTCACACCTGGTGGGATAATTGGGCCCCTTTAAGACTGTGGGATTAGTAATGAATGTTTGAGTCGGTAGAAGGATTTGATATTAATTCAAAACATGTAACTTCTTTTCTGTGAAGTTTAGGGTCTTTTTTTGGTTGACTTACCAGGCCTTTCTGGATACAATGTTCCTCAGTTCTGAACAAAAACAAAATAAAAAGTGACGTTATTACGGTTAAGTCAAGATATACCAGCAACGGCCCTCCTCTGACCCGAGAGGATTCAGGCACTGACATGCATCACTAGGGGTTGGTATGAATGAATGAACGTCATGTGGAATAGAAACCACTGGAAACCTTCTGCCCAGCGGGTACCTTGACAGCAGCAGGTTGATGTGCTCCATATTACACCTCAGCATGAAGACCGGACTGCAGAGAGAATTGAGGGATATTGTATACATATAGCTCTATAAATGCAATTCATTAAGATGAGATAGAATAAGATAGAACTTTATTCATCCCCGAAGGAAATTCTTGTGCCAGAAAAAAAAGTGTATAAGGCTAAAGTGTATCAGCCTAATAGAGTCATTATTAGAGTAGTTTTTATTTTATGTTTTTATTATATTGTTGTCGTAACTGATGTAAATAGCCCCAGAACTTAATTTAAAGGTGGAAAGTTCTTCCAAAAGTTCCTAGGTCCTGGGTGAAGTTCTTGCGGTGGAAAGGCAGCTATATTAGTGAGTATAGTGAACTGTGGCTTCACTGCACACACACAGCACAGCAGCACCCTGGGCTGTGTTGTTGTTTACCTGTAAACGGCGGGGAAGGTCTCCATGGCGATGTGGTGGACAAAGAGCAGGTGGGCCAGGCTGGCCAGGGACACGCTGGGGTAGCGAGCCTCTTCCTCCAGGAAGCCTTCCACCCTCCTCTTCCTCAGCACCGGGTGGCACACCAGGCTGGGGAGGGTCTCCCCGATGGCTGTTAGACTGCTCTGTTCACACACACACACACACACACACACACACACACACACACACACACACACACAAACACAGGAAGACATTTACAATGTGGACTTGTGATGATTTGACAGTTTTGTGACTTTTTTCTTTTAATTTAATTTCATTGTATTTTATTTATGTGACTCAGGGCCATGATCACATGGTATGGAGCACAAACAAAACATTCAATAATACCAAAACAATAGCTAAAGTACAACAAATGTCACTTAAACAGAGGAAGGACATTCTTCAAAAAGGAACCGAATTTACAAATACATTTTGGCTTGTCTGATTGTAATAACAAAATTAATTTAAACATAGATGGGCAACTTAAATAATACTTTGGCGAAGTACCTTTCTCTATAATCCATTATGCTTACATTCAAACTAAATATGATACTGGGTTAGATCCTCACGTCCATGGTGTCTACCTTTTGGGCGTCCGTCATCAAGATGCACTGACCAGCATCTGATGATTAATTACTAATTAATTAATTGACTAATTGATTAATGTATCTGCACTCACTGGAAGTCACACGTCACAAGTGTCTGCCAAATGACTAGATGGTTTCTAGTTATGGTATTGTTGAAGATGTATGCCATGATTGCGATTTTTCCCCAGTTAAATGGGGTGATTGTGAACAAGGTTACCATAACATCGACGGCGAATTCCCTGAGCGGAGACACCGCTAGAGGGTCTGGATCCTGGAACTGCACTTCCAGGAGCGGCTGCCACAGACTCTTCATGCAGCTGCAGTACGGGAGCCACATAAAAACATGCATCAAAAAAACATTAAGCTACAACACACTTGTGGCTTGATTAAAGATGGTGTCACGGCCCTGCCTGGCCCCGCCCTGTTTCTACCTGGCCCCTCCTTGTTTCTGCCTGGTCCCTCCCTGTTTCTCCATGGCCCCTCCCTCTTTATGCCTGGCTCCTTCCTGTTTCTACCTGGCTCCACCCTGTTTCTGACTGGACCCACCCTGTTTCTGCCTGGCTCCTCCCTGTTTCTACCTGGCTCCTCCCCGTTTCTGCCTGGCCTCTCCCAGTTTCTGCCTGTTTCCCCCGCCCCCCCACCAGGGGATTAATAAAGTTCTTATCTAAAAAGAAATGCATCGAAGCAATTAACTTACAACTTGAGCAGCTCCACCCTCAACTCATCCTCGCAGCTCGGTAGCCCTCCACCTCCACCTCCACCGTCCCCCCGGTCCTCTGCCTCACTGCTGGGCCTCCTCCCGTCGCCCCGGGGCCCACCGTGGTCGTTCTGGGACGGCCCCCCTGCTGCCACCGCCGCCTGGTCCACGAAGGGCCGCACGAAGGCCATGAGGCTGGTGCAGCAGTGGCACAGCGGGTGGAAGTCGTCCGCCTCCTGCTCCCGGGTGTGGGGCACCGGCAGCTTGGCCACGCGCTCCAGCAGCGTGGCGAGCACCATGCCCAGGGAGGACGCACGCCGCCGCCGCTCCCCCAGACGCATCAGCACTGGAGGGGGAGGAGAGAGTGGGAGGAGAGGGGGGAGGCAGACAGGGGAGGGGGTGTAAGAGAGAGAGAGAGGGGTGGAGGCAGAGAGAGGAGAGGGTGGAAGAGAGAGAGTGTAAAAGAGAGAGAGAAGGGAGGGGGGAGGGAGAGAGAGGAGGGGGTGTAAGAGAGAGAGAGAGAGAAGGCAGAGAGAGGAGGGGGTGTAAGAGAGAGTGTGAAAGAGAGAGAGAAGGGGGGGGGGCAGAGAGAGGAGGGGGTGTAAGAGAGAGTGTGAAAGAGAGAGAGAAGGGGGGGCCGAGAGTGGAGGGGGTGTAAGAGAGAGTGTGAAAGAGAGAGAGAAGGGAGGGGGGGGCAGAGAGAGGAGGGGGTGTAAGAGAGAGTGTGAAAGAGAGAGAGGAGGGGGTGTAAGAGAGAGTGTAAAGAGAGAGAGGAGGGGGTGTAAGAGTAGGAGTGGTGGAAGAGAGAGAGGAGGGGGGTGTAAGAGAGAGTGGTGGAAAAGAGAGGAAGAAGGGAGGGGGGGCAGAGAGAGGAGGGGGTGTAAGAGAGAGTGTGAAAGAGAGAGAGAAGGGAGGGGGGGGCAGAGAGAGGAGGTGGTGTAAGAGAGAGTGTGAAAGAGAGAGAGAAGGGAGGGGGGGGCAGAGAGAGGAGGGGGTGTAAGAGAGAGAGAGTGTAAAAGAGAGAGAGAGAGAGGAGGCAGAGAGAGGAGGGGGTGTAAGAGAGAAAGAGTGTAAAAAAGGGAGAGAGATTACTTCTTTACCATCTTTCAGAGGTTTGAGGAGGAGCAGGAAGACGCTCACTAGGAGCTCCATGGGCGCTGCCTCCACCTGCTCCAACAGGCCAATCAGCAGCTCCTTGGGGTTGCACACCTAAACAATCAGAGGCTGGCATTAGTAGACACCACTTCCATTTAAAATTACATTCAACACGTTGACGTTAAAGCACGAGCTGAGCTCCGTACCTGGAGCAGGTGCTTGAGGATGGCTTGGCAGTGAGGTCGGTTCTTCACCTCCTGCCTCAGCAGCTCCTGGATCAGCGGAGGCAGCAGGTTCCAGCCCATGCAGCGCACCAGGTCCTGGACACAGAGAGACAGGAGTGTGGGTGTGTGTTTGTTAGAATGGATGCTGATGGACCACATACAAGACCCTATGGCCTGGTGCATCATTGCAAATTCACAAACAATTGACATTCAAGCCAAGCTGTCCATCAAAATACTAGAGATAATAACAGGTGTGTACATGGTGAGTAACGTTCACTCCTTAATGACCTGCATCTGAATTCACTGTATGGCGATTTGGATCAACGCATCTAAATGTCCAACAACTGTACATAGACATGGGTGCTGCTATAAACAGTATTAGCATGGAGAAGTCATGTTTTTATACAAATGGTGGTGATGGATGACACACACACACACACACACACACACACCTGATTGTGTTCGTCCACCAGGATGCTGAGGACCTGGGCGCTGTGTCCCTCCTCGATGCAGGCCCAGACAGAGATGGTGAACAGGTTGTAGTCCTCTGGGCTGTACTTGTCATCCTGCACCGCTTGCTGAGCGCGGCGGAGGTAGAGGAGTAGGACAGATATGGTGAGAGAGAACATGATAGATATTTTACTATATTTCAGAGATCAATGATGAATGAATGAACTAGTTGAGTGAGGGGGTGAAGGGCTGGGCGCTGTACTTTTACTGCACAGATCAGGTCATCATGTGAATCACACGTGTTTTTACTCACACATTTTTGAAACAAATCACTGAGCTTTTCGAGATTCGACATTGTTACACAGATATCTTTCGGCCTGTGGTCCGCTTTCACAGGGAATTCCTGGGAGGGGAGATGTCGGAGTGAAGAAGATACTAGTGAGGAAGATTTTGCAGAGTACACACCTAAGATAAGATAAGATAAAATAAGATAGAACTTTATTGATCCCAAAGGAAATTCTTGTGCCAGGTTGCATAACAATAGAATAAAACAATAGAGAATTAAACAGTAGAATAATAAATAACAGATTTACAAATTTACAGTAAGTCTAAGTATAAAAATATAGGTAGAAATATAGGTAAGATAAGGTATTCAGTCAGCAAAAACTATTTGGCAATAATTGAAGTGTAATAAAAGGGTAATAATAATAATGGCAGGGGAAGTATTGCACATGATATAAAGACTATTAAGAATATTGCACATACTGATGAAAGGTAATGTAGCAGTAGTATTGCACACGACATTAAGAATATTGCACATGATGATGAGAGGGGATGAGAGGTAATATTTAGAGCTAACATGATATTAATAATAATATAGCACATGAAATTGAGAATATTGCACATGATGTTGGGAAGAAGAAATATGTCAAGCAACGCTACATACAACTGTGGTTTCCTTTTTACAATAAGGTTGCCTACAATCACGGTAATATGTTTTAAATGCTGTCCACATAGGATGAATAAATACATACATCATAAACACAGTACAATAGGCAACGTCGCCCTGCATACTTACATCGCTGTGGTAACGCGGAAGTGGACGTGTTTTGGTCACTGCGGTCTGCCGTAGATCAGTGACGTCACGGGTCAGAGTGAACAGAGCAGCAACATGGAGACTCACAGTGAACACAGAGGCAGAAAAACCTCCAAAAAAGGTAATTATACAAGTTAATAGTTCATAAATATAGTGATCAGCGGTGTGTGGTTACTAGTCCTTGGTACGTTGCAACCGTGGCACGTTGTGTGTGTGTCCTAAAGATGAGTAACGTGCAATATTCTTAATATTATTAATATCATGTGCAATACTACCTGTCACCATTACTATTATTATTACCTTTCAATTGTTATCTTGTAGGCTAATATTATCTTTCATCATCATGTGCAATATTTCTCATGTGCAATACCATTGCCAACTTGTTTTGCTGACTGAATATCTTGCCTATATTTCTATATTTCTTTTAGGCTTAGACTTATTGTAAATTTGTAAATGTGTTATTTTATTTTATTTTTTACTTTTATTCTATAGTTTATTCCTCTTGTTTATTATTCTATTGCTATACAACTTCTGGCACAAAAATGTTCTTATCTTAACATCTCTGACAATAACGTGTTACGTGTTTTGCATGATCAGGCAGCAAGGCCAAGAGCGCCAAGAGAGCCGAGGAGGAGGAGGGAAGAAGGTTTGTCTGTCTCTCTCTGTTTCTCAACTATTGGTGTGGTGGCAAACCTTGTTTCACCTCGAAACTGTGTGTGTGTGGTGTGTGTGTGTTGTGTGTGTGTGTGTGTGTGTGGGTGTGGCAATAAGTGATGATGATCATTACTTGTGTGTGTGTGTGTGTGTGTGTGTGTGTGTGTGTGTGTGGCAATAAGTGATGATGATCATTACCTGTGTATGTGTGTGTGTGGCAATAACTGATGATGATCATTACTTGTGTGTGTGTGTGTGTGTGTCAGGAGAGAGGTGTTGAAGGAGGCTCTGCGGGGGAAGCTGGAGCTGGAGCGGCGGGCTCTGCAGGTGGTGGAGCGTCTCCTGGCGGATAGCGTGCCCGACGACTTCCTCGTAGACTGTGTATGTACATTTACACATTTACATTACATTTAGGGCATTTGGCAGACGCTTTTATGCAAAGCGACTTACGCTCAGTACATTTGCTGAACGAGAGGCAGCAATATATCACTGTGGTACATAAGTATAAGAATAGAACAGGATTCAAGCATTCATAATTGCAAGGTTAATAGAACAATTTTTATAATTGCTAGGTAGTGTGCATAATATGCTAAATGTATTGTATTTGTATATCGCTTTTGCAAGAGTTACTTGTCTGCCAAATGTAGTAAGTAGTCATGAGCACTAATTGCTACAAATATCTTCTGTGGTACCACCTTTCTTACAACTTCTCTTCCTTTGACAGGCAAAGTTCATCACCCCTACCAACTACAAAGATGTGATCGAGGAGCGATCCATTGCTAAACTGTGTGGATATCCGATATGTGAGAACAAACTGGGCAAGGTAAGACATTTTGAAGTGCCGTGTATGGATTGTCGATTGGATTTCAATTGGATAGTGGAAAAATGAATACTTAAATCAAGGTGCCAGGATGCTTTTTTGTTTTTGTGCTTTTTTTATTCTTACATTGTTTGTACTCAATGTTCACTCGGTTGAAATAAATATAATGCACCGTATCATGGATGTAACTTGTATCGACATTTTGTATGACATTTTGTATTTTGTATTGACATTGTAGGTAACGACTCAACAGTTTAAAATCTCAACCAAGACCAACAAGGTGTACGACATCACCGAACGCAAGGTGAGCTGGGTTGATAATGAAGGGGTTGTTATGTGTGACAACACTGTTGACATGCCACTAAACACACACACACCGTTGTCCTGTTCAGTGCTTCTGCAGTAACTTCTGCTACAAAGCCTCTAAGGAGTATGAGCTGAAGATTTCCACCACCCCCCTGTGGCTGCGGCACCATCAGAGGTCTGTGTCTCTCCGACCACACGGCACTCCAGGGTTTTACGCAGTTACAACAAGATGGAGTCTGTATCATACTTTTGACTTGTACTTCTTGTACTTCTTCTTCTTCTTCTTCTTGCGGAGACAGTCCTCCACAAATTACCCTGATGAAGAAGGGAGATGGGTACGTAACACCTTTTTGTCCCATAAATTGTATTTATTATTTAGAGCAGTGAATAAAACATCACATATGTCCTTTCTGATTTGGGTGCTCTCAGTCTCAACCAAGTTAATAATTCCAAACCACCAACACAGAGAGGGAGGATAGCAGACTATAGTAACTAATGTTTGACCTTTCGTTCATCATGCTATTTGTGTAACACAACCTTGCGGCCCTCTGCTCAGCGGCAGCTCCGGGGAAGAGGTGAGGATAGCCGTGAGGTGTCTGCAGGAAGAGGACATCGAGAACCCCGACGCCCACCACTGCCATCGGTCCGTCAGACCCCCAGCGCCCCGGGGTGCTGGGGGCCCCCGCCTGCTTCACCCACAGCGAGGACAGCGACGAGGGGGAGCAGGAGCAGGAGCAGGGCTTTGTCTCCAGCATGGTGGCGCCCGAGCGGCCCGGACCCAGGGTGCATTGGGGTGAGCTGCCTGTGAGTGACCGAGGTCGAAAAGGGAGGCGGGAGAACGAGGAGCGCCGGCGTCAAAGTGGAGACGGTGACCTTATTATGAAGGAGAGAGGAGAGAGCGGAGGAGATCCAGTCGTATGTACAACAGAGAACGCGGCGGACGTTGGAGTGGCACTCAGCGTTGCTGCTGCTCACACACAGGAAGGAGGAGGAGGAGCAGGAGGAGGAGAAGAAGGTGGAGGAGGTGGAGAAGAGCTCTGCAGATGGACAGTCTGTGGAGGCGGTGGAAGAGGCTGTAGGACTGCTTCAGTCGTGCCGTATTGCCGAGCAACTCATACCGGCACATGCTACACACACCGGCACTGCACCGCTGCACGGCAGGCCACTGCAGGCGGAACACAGCGCTCCGGTCGACAGCCCGCCTGCGGACGCGACGGGAAGCAAGCCTCGGGCGGCTTCACCTCAGTCTCTGGAACGCCTCCACCCACCACCGCCGCCCACGCCGGGCCTGGACCAGGACGTCACCCAGGTGGGCATGAGCAAGAAGGGCGCGGCCGGCCTACGCGAGCTCCTCCTCCTCCACCACCCCAACCCCGCCCCCGCCCCCGCCCAGCCTCGCTCCGTCCGGGAGAACCTCCTGGAGCACCTGAGGGCAACGCTGAACGCGTGGCGCTCCGACAAGACGCGCACGTTCCTGTACGACCGCGCCCACGCCCCACTCCCGGGAGGACAGGAGGAGAACGACGAAGGATTAGGGGAGGAGGAGGAGGAGGGGGAGGAGGAGGAGGAGTTGGATGAGGATGATTTGGAGGAGGAGGAGGCGGAGGTGGTGGTGCGGGGAAGGGGCAGGCCGAGCGCCCCGGCCCCAGACTACGACACGCTGCGGAGGCAGACCCGGGAGCAGGAGCTGCGGGTGCAGGAGTTCTACCAGGGGAGCTGGACCGCCCCGGGAGACCCAGAGCTGTCCCCGGGAAACACTCAGGTGAGGAGGAGATCGAGAGGAGGAGAGGGAGGTAGGGAACTAGAGAGGTGGGGAGAGGGAGGGAGGGAGGGAGGGGACTAGAAATGTAGAAGGATGGAGGGAACTAGGAAGGTAGAGGGATGGAGGGAAGGAACTAGAGAGGTAGAGGGAGGGAGGGACCTAGAGAGGTAGAGGGAGGGGGGGAGGGAGGGAGAGTGGGAGGCTCACAGTCAGGGAAGTGAACTGGAGCCAGTCAGGAAATCAGAGCGCATGCTATGAGAGCCAACCACCACAAGGGGGCACTGTACTGTAAAACAAATGTGAGCGGCACTGGCAGCATTTAACCTCCCCTCCTCCTCCTCCTCCTCTGCCTTGTTGTTGTTGTTTCTCCCCTGGTTGCTACAGGCAACAGACCAGGGCCGGGTTACGGACCCTGTCCTGCCCCTGGTGGACTCCCAGGCCCAGACCCTCATCCAGAAACGCATCGTCGTGGACAAGCTCACCAAGAGGTGGGTGTGTATGTGTGTGTGAAGGAAGTGCATGTAGATTTATGAAGGAAGTTTACGAAGTGTGTAAAAGTGTCAAAATGTGGGTCAGTAATGCTTTCTGAGACTGCAATTGCAATTGCTCCTGTGAGGCTGCCTTTATACCCTGACCTCTGTGAGTCACGTGTCCGCCGGTCGCAGCAGCAGCAGCAGCAGCAGCAACACTCAAACCCGTGTCTCTCTCTCTCTCTCCGTCATGAATAATTTGTGGGCCGGTTCTGCTCCCAGTCTGCTGCTGCTGCTGCTGCTGCTGGCGGGCAGCCGGAGCCGCTGTTGTCCTGCTCAGCTGAATAATGAATGCCGCGACACTAGAGCCCCAGGCTGGCCAACAGGGGCACCTTTTAAACAGGTAGATGGGTGGAGGTCGAGATGGAGGGGGCGGGGCTTCGAGGAGGTGGGGGGGGCTTCGATTGGCATAATGTTCTCAATAAAAAAACCAACAGTTTAAAAATATAGAACACGATTTCAGTGCAGAGAGCACCTTAGAAAGCGTCTTATTGTGGCTCAAGCGAAGCAATTGTTGCGGTGATAAATGACATTGCGTTCATTTAAATTTTAACACACCCACCTCTTGGTGAGCTTGTCCACGACGATGCGTTTCTGGATGAGGGTCTGGGCCTGGGAGTCCACCAGGGGCAGGACAGGGTCCGTAACCCGGCCCTGGTCTGTTGCCTGTAGCAACCAGGGGAGAAACAACAACAACAAGGCAGAGGAGGAGGAGGAGGAGGGGAGGTTAAATGCTGCCAGTGCCGCTCACATTTGTTTTACAGTACAGTGCCCCCTTGTGGTGGTTGGCTCTCATAGCATGCGCTCTGATTTCCTGACTGGCTCCAGTTCACTTCCCTGACTGTGAGCCTCCCACTCTCCCTCCCTCCCCCCCTCCCTCTACCTCTCTAGGTCCCTCCCTCCCTCTACCTCTCTAGTTCCTTCCCTCCATCCCTCTACCTTCCTAGTTCCCTCCATCCTTCTACATTTCTAGTCCCCTCCCTCCCTCCCTCCCTCTCCCCACCTCTCTAGTTCCCTACCTCCCTCTCCTCCTCTCGATCTCCTCCTCACCTGAGTGTTTCCCGA
>PIJE02000882.1:59296-69434 GCA_002895965.2 Coryphaenoides rupestris
TCGACAATAAACAACAACAATGCAGAAAATGGACGAGAGGCAAACAAATAAAGAATCAAAAGTACCACAAATAGCATTGGTTTAATCTGATCTTTATCATTGTTCACATTGATCTGTCACAGTATATACCTGAAAATAATTATTTTTCAACGGAAGACTTGTGTATGCGTGTGTGAAGGAAGTGCATGTAGATTTATGAAGGAAGTTTACGAAGTATGTTTTAATGTTGCCTGGTGTGTGTGGTGTTGTGTGTTCGCTGTCCAGCCTGAGGAACATCGTGGGTCCGCTGGGTCTGACCATGACCCACGTGTCCGCGGACCTCAACAACCTGGTCCGCACATTCAGGTCAGTAACAGGTGATGATGATGAGCTCTGTGGCTTCGTTTCAAACTCCTCGTTACAACTCCTGCTCCCCCCCCCCTCTCCCCCCATAGATCATTTTAGTGTCCAATATAATATGATCGCCTCTTGCTATCAGCTCTGTGGCTATAAAGACACTTGATAATGCCATTTCTTTTATGTGAATTCCAATAAATGAATGATGTATTTCTACTTTTAGATAAAACAAAGGGTAATTTAGTGGGACAACAATTCCTGGAAGCTGCTCTTTACTGCATCAACTGCCATTAAATCCCCGGCACAGAACACTGCCAAATACCACTTCCTGTTGACCGCATCCCCGTCAGCCAATCAGAACACAGAGGATCTCTATGGCAGGAAATATGTCCAACTCTTTTTTTGCTGGAAAAATGTCAAAGTGAAACCTTTTTAGAGTAACACTGACCGAAGAAGACTAATATTTGCGCAAATGGAAATAAATTCAGGAGAGGGTGGGCTGGAATGCATCGATTATTTTCTCATGTTAAGACCTAAAGATGTTATTTTTTATTATAAATAATTCCAAAATTTTTTGTCAATATTTTCTCCATTGCAAACGTAGTCTCTGCTGTGAGAATAAGTGGCTGATAACAGATTTTGCACACAAATAAAACATGAAAGGCATACAAAACTATAATTAATCAATCTCTGTTTTCACTGCAGGTTCACCAACACCAATATCATCCACAATACCCCAGAGTGGACCCTGATAGCTGTAGTCCTACTACACCTGTAAGTCTTCTCAGCACTCTGTGTGTGTGTGTGTGTGTGTGTGTGTGTGTGTGTGTGTGTGTGTGTGTGTGTGTGTGTGTGTGTGTGTGTGTGTGTGTGTGTGTGTGTGTGTGTGTGTGTGTGTGTGTGTGTGTGTGTGGGGCCATGGAGTGACTAACACACAGCAGGACAGCTTTCTTGAGCCAGGGAGGGGGGGGGGAGGGAGGGAGGGAGGGGGGAGGTTGGTAGTTCCCTAGCAAGAACAACCTTGTCCCTTTAAACAAAGACTCCTTCGTGTGTCTGCTGAGTTTGTGTTTGTGTGATTTTCACAGTCGCCTGATCCGGATTCAGTGCACATAAGGTGGTGATTTTAAATAATTTTTAAATCTGTGTGTGAACACGATGGGGTATGCAATGGATAAACGCAAGTGCTCTGCCTCGGAGGCACTACAGCAGGGGACCATTTGAATCCCCGACAGCATTGGAGGACCAGGGTAATGTAGGGTGGTGAGAGGGTCCGGCCCTGTGGTACCTGCAGTTCCCCGGGTGGTGGTTCCTGGTTCCGAGTCCTTGCTTGTGGAACGAACCTCAAGCTTATGAGAACCCCGTATCAGGTCCTAAATGAATACCGATGATGAATGATGCAGTCATTGGATCTGATTCTATAAAACACAACACACACACACACACAGGCTGAAAATACAAAGTCAAACAATACTTTTATGGTTCAACGCTTCCTGAGTGTGTGTGTGTGTGTGTGTGTGTTTCAGCATATGTCTTGCTGTGGTTCTGTGAGTTCCGTGTCTATGTACACACAGACGCCTCGGGTGTCTTATCTTGGACTAACCACCCCCCCCCCCCTCCTCCCCTCTATATCCGTGATGTGGACTATACCACTCACACACTGCAATCCTGTACACTTTCTGTCCACACACACACACACACACACACACACTCACACACCTGTTATAAAAGGCGGGTGGGAACCATCTCACCTGACGCCCAACCGAAGCAGCCGGCAGCAGGAACTGAAGGGCCAAACACGACTCTGATTTATAACCCGTGTCCCTTTTCAAATTGGACCCTACATGCGCGGTGCAATCATCCAGCAGAGTTTAGCATTTATTCATGTACACTTTTAGCCTTTTGTTCAGTTTATTTTTTCCCCTTACACACATTCTGATAGAATGGTCGTACACATTTTCTATTTTCTTCCTCCTTCAAATCACACAACAAACCCTTAAATGTTTTGTCGTGCAATGATCCAGAGGAGTTTAACCATTTATTAATGTCCACTTTTAGCTTTTTTTTTTCTTTCTCCCACTTTGTGACAGAATTGTCATACACATTGTAAAAAATCTCCTTAAAATCACACAAGAAATGTTATCTTATTTTTTTTCTTGAAATGTTTTGATTCAAGAGTTCAAGATCCAAGAAGTTTGTCACATAAACATTCAGGATACAGAACAATACAAATATCACAATTGAAGGGAAAGTCATTTATTGTTATTATTATTATTATTATTATTATTATTATTATTATTATACTATCCATTTATATGCAGCAGACAATTGCCCATTGGCTCATAGGAAGTTTTTCTTCATTTCCTCACAAGTCGGCTCCTCTGTCAGTGAGGCTCCTGTGAGGCTCCTCTGGTGGAAAAGGGTAGAAAAGGGGGCATGATGGTCATGGTGCCCATGACTCCAATATAGCCTACTTCTCGTGCATGTGTTTTGGAGGAAGCCCAACTCTGACAACTCAATTCAAACAGTTGCCATATTATTTTAGAGTTTACCATTATGATAGTCCTGCCCAGCAGACACCCATTTGACTCCTATCCATTCAGGGGAAAAAAAGGTTTCATCCCTCTGATGTGTTCCATCCGGTTTCTTCTGCTCAGTGGCGTTTTGGGTGTAAAAGTGTCAAAATGTGGGTCAGTAATGCTTTCTGAGACTGCAATTGCAATTGCTCCTGTGAGGCTGCCTTTATACCCTGACCTCTGTGAGTCACGTGTCTGCCGGTCGCAGCAGCAGCAGCAGCAGCAGCAACACTCAAACCCGTGTCTCTCTCTCTCTCTCTCTCTCTCTCTCTCTCTCTCTCTCTCTCTCTCTCTCTCTCTCTCTCTCTCTCCTCTCTCTCTCTCTCTCTCTCTCTCTCTCTCTCTTTGTCTCTCGTCTCTCGTCTCTCTCTCGTCTCTCGTCTCTCTTTCTCTCTCCTCTTGTCTCTCTCGTCTCTCACCCCTGATTTAAAAACTAAAATCCCTCAATAAAGGTTCTTCCGTTGAAAAATAATTATTTTCAGGTATATACTGTCACAGATCAATGTGAACAATGATAAAGATCAGATTAAACCAATGCTATTTGTGGTACTTTTGATTCTTTATTTGTTTGCCTCTCGTCCATTTTCTGCATTGTTGTTGTTTATTGTCGACTATGTGTGAAAATAAAATCGTGTGTGTGTGTGTGTTAGGTTAGCCGAGGTGTCTGGCGCGGTGCGGGAGGCCCTCGGGGGCCCGTGGTCCGCGCACCACGTGGACGCGCGGATGCGGGAGCTGAGCGTGCGGCGAGCGGACCTGGCGGCGCTGCTGCAGCTCTTCAGGAGCCCCGCAGCGCAGCACTGATGCAAATGCATGTCAATCATATGAAATAAAAAATATATTTGTGAATAACCTGCTCGTCTTCGTGTGTGTGTGTGTCATGAGAATAACACGTCTTTTGTTTTTGACTTTGATTTGTGTTCAAATCTTTTTTTCTTTAGGATGGCACATATATTGGCCACAGATAATATCAGCACATCAAATATAGCACCCAAAATACACAATCTGGGATCTGCATGGGACAGCGGAGGCGATTTATGATTATAATAAAAAAATACTTTTTTGGAGGCTGACAAGTGAATATGACAACACGATGTCACGTGATCAGGCCTTTCTATATCTACTGGTCATAAAAGTGACGCATTTTCTTCCTTACTCACTTCTCCACGGGGCAATTTTATTGGGGCCATAATGTCATTTGTCAAGTGGGTATATATGTTGGCAATGTGTCTGCCTATGTCTGAATTTATTATTAGAAAAGCTTAAGGTCCATTTAAATCCGGTTTGCTTCTTCCCTATACAGGTCTGTGGTCGTGATTGACTGGATATGTTATAGTTTATATACTCTCTGTACAACTATTCATTTAATTTATGAACCCACGCGGTGACGAAATAAATGTAAAAAAAATGGTCTCAGATTCCGTCCTATTTCAGAACAATTTTTAATTAAATAAATTTCTAAATAAACAAGTAATTACTACAGTTCATTCAAATCAATGCATTATAAGGCCTCATGTTGTACAGGTGATTGCCCGTGAGCTGTTCATTCGTCGACTTTTTGTCAGTAAATCATGTCCAAAGTAAATATTGTCTTCGTTATAAATATATTTTTTTACACAATTCTCCATCCAATATAGGCCAATAGATATAGGCCAATATAGGCTGGTCATAATAAATACTCATGATAAATAATGGACAGTCTTTCGCCCTGCATTCATAACAAAGCATTAAAGTGACCTGAATACTAGGCCTCAGTACACCTTTTCAAATTCAACCTGCAGACCGTATAGACTTATAAAGCGTCCCAGCATGGCTTATATACTTCGAGGCCTGCTACATTTACAGTAAAGGTGCTCCTTGGGTGGGTTCATAATCATCATGTACACATCATGACTTCTTCTTCTTCTTCTTCTTCTTCCTTGCGTCTTCATCATCTTCTTCATCATCATCATCATTATCAGGCTATTTCAGTCCGTGCTGCGTCTCCTTGTGCCGCCGCAGGTCCACCTTGCGCTGGAACCCTTTGCCGCACTGGTCGCAGCCGAACGGCTTGAAGCCCGTGTGCTTGCGGCTGTGCGTGATGAGGTTGGAGCTCTGGCTGAACGCCTTGCCGCACACCTGGCACTTGTGGGGCTTCTCACCTGCGCGCAAGGGACACCAAAAAAAGTCAAACATTAAACCCTTATTACATTTAGTCTTGTGTGTGTGTGTGTGTGTGTGTGACCCTGCATTTACTTGTGTGTGTGTGTGTGTGGGGGTGGGTGGGAGGGGGGGGGGGGGGGGGGGCTGGCAGGCTGGGGCCCCCGGTTTGTTTTGTCAGGAGGGACCGACATTCGATCGCTCCCGGGACAAAAAGAGCCAAAAAGCAGTGTTCAAACTTTGCCAGAATGGTTAGTTATAGTAAAATAATGACCTGCCGAGGGACTACAGACAGAAATTAGGCTCATTAGCCCAACTTGCTGGCACATTTGAGTGTCGATAAATGGAAGAAAGTAAAAAAGAAAGTCAATAAGAATAATTGGCACACTGAAAAAACAGACACAACATTACCAGTGATGCTTGTATTTGGTTTCATTAAACTTTAGTTAGTTGCATTTTTTAAACTAAAATAAACACAGTTCCTGTTAGCGTTTGTGCGAAGAAAGTAATAATTGGTTTAAAAATTTAAGTTAATTAATTAAATTATGGGGGGGGGGGGGGGGGTTCCAAGCTCAGTGTTACAGGCCCCTGTTGCCATAGTTACTCCATGACGTAACCGATACACATCGGCCCACGACGTGGTGCGCATTGTCTCACCTGTGTGGATGAACGTGTGCTTCTTCATGTCCGACTTCTGGTGGAAGCGCTTGCCGCAGTACTGGCACGGGTAGGGCCGCGTGTCCGAGTGGATGAGCAGGTGCGTGGACAGCGTGGACGAGCGCTTGAAGCTCTTGCCGCAGATCTTACAGTTGAAGCTTCTTTCCTATTACATTATATTATATTATATTATATTATATTACATTATGTTGCATCACACACAATCGTCATAGATTAGTGGCCAGTTTGTGTCCTCAAACTATTTCTTCTCATGTACCACCACATTTAAAGTTAAAGTGATGCTGTTATTGGAAAGAGTGGTCACTATGTTAATGTTGATGATTTTCTAATTGTATTGTTCATTCATTTTCTAACTGTAGAATTACTGTTACAATCCTCTCATAACCAATATTAAAATGACAACAAAAAATGTTTTTGTTTCGCTCCTTGTCCAAGGTGTCCATGTCTGTCCATGTGGACCTGTGCGTACCTGTGAGTGGACGGTCCTGTGCTGGTCCAGGCTGACCGCATGGCCGAACGTCTTCCCGCAGATCTCACACTCGAAGGGCCGCGTACCGGAGTGGGAGCGCCGCACATGGACCTCCAACCCGTGTGGCGTGGAAAACACCTGGGGAGTGGAAAAATCACATTATTATTATTATTATTATTATTATTATTATTATTATTATTATTATATTAATCTTATAATATCTGATTATTTCCAATAAGTATAATTAAAGGAATAAAGTGTGTTCACCTTGCAGCATTTGATGCATTTGTAGGCACTGTTGGCAGCCTCGGTGTCGGAGCTGCAGGCCTGCGGGTCCTGCTGCGGGTCCTGCAGCTCCGACTTGATCTCCGCAGTCGCAGTCGGCGGCTTCGGCTTGAGGTTGAAATACATCTCCTCATCTTGAATACTGTATATTGTGTGGCGAGTAGAGGAATAATCCGGGTAACATCCGCCGAGGGGGCCTTGTTGTTGTTGTTGTTGTTGTTGTTGTTGTTGTTGTTGTTGTTGTTGCTGCTGCTGTTGGTGTTGTTGTGCGTAACGGGAGTCGGCGCCGGTGCCTGCTTGGCTGTCGTCGGCGCCGTAGATGCTGACCGGCGAGTCGGGCTCCCGGGGCCTCCTCCTCTGCATGTGGAGGTACGTCCTCTGGACCAGGTGGCGCATCTCCTCCGAGCCCGGGAACGACGTCCACTCGGCGTAGGGGGCGAACTCGTGGCCGTTGGGGTAGTGTGGTCGGTGGTGGCGGGCCCCGTCCACGCCGGCGGTGGTCCTCACCGAACGGCTGTCTGGATCTAACATGAGATGACGTCCATGATATGATATGTGACGATTTGAAGAGCCTGTGTGTCATGGGCCTACAGCCAGCCAGACATAAGAGAAGCGTGCGTTATATACCTGGGGAGGAGGATGGAGACGGGGGTCGCCAGAAGTCATAGTCGGCGGCGGCGGAGGACGAGGAGGAGGAGGAGGAGGAGGAGGAGGGTCGGTCACAGCCGCTGCCCTCGTAGCCCTGCAGCGGGGAGCCGCCGGTGGAGGAGGAGGAGGAGGAGGAGGAGGAGGAGAGCGGGTCCGCCGTGCGCACCAGCCGGGACTCCGGGGACAGCCGGTCGCCACGGCGGTGCGCCTCCAAGTCGCCCTCAGTGAAGTCCGCGTTAGCTTTGCTCTCTGCGTAAAATCATGAATAGTACAGGAGAGGACCGAGAGAGAAGAAACTTGAGATGGGCCGACCATGGATGGATACAGTGATGCGCAATGTAAGTGGTACAAGGTGCAACACATGCATGTAAACGACACTGTAGAATAATGGACCTGTATGCATAATAAATGTTGCATACAGCTCGATATTGTTTTGTAGGCCAGCTGGTTCTGTGTACCACTTTTGGGGTACTTTGAAGGATTTCAGTGCAAAAACACGAACAAACATGAACAAAATGTTATGAACAATTGTAAAGTAATTGCGCCTTAAGAAAATGAATGAATACCCGCCCCCCCCCCCCCCCCCCCCCCCTTAGTAAAATGTAATAGATCGATAGCAAAACGTTTGGTAAATCTTTCCAATAAGTGCACATATCACTTTAAATTGAAATGGCCACTTGGATGAAAAATATCTTACAAATATTTTGAGAACCACTGTTCCAGACGACCAGATATAGTTAGAATAGGTCGATATATTTGGGCTATAATGTGGCCTCTAACGGGCCGTACCTGCGCAGACGTAGGCCAGCACGGTGTCCAGCCTGATGTAGTCATCCTCCAGGGACCGCTGCTGGTGGTAGCTGTGCGCCTTCTTGCTCTTCACCAAAAAGGACCGAGGCATGGTCAAGCTTGTCTCTGTCTGTCTGCTGTCTGTCTGTCCGTCCGTGGGTAGAAGGGTTGTGTGGGGTGGGGGGGGTGTCGAGGGGTCGCTCTGAGCCGCCGGGTCGACCCACTCCTGGAGTCGGTTAGTCTCTTGTGAGGATGCGGTGGTGGTGGAATCCTCTCAGTCACTCACTCAGTCACTCACTCAGTCACTCACTCGGTCACCGCGTCTTCCTCCCAGCCCTTGCAGCTCCGTGCCGTCACTGGAGAGATGTGAACGCAGACACACGTCGGTTGGCTTAGTCTGCTCAAGATCAGGGGTGCCGCCTTTATTACGCATGCGCAGAGCCACCCTCACGCCTACCAGGTGTTGTCGGGCAGGTGGCCAAAACAGAGAGCATGCATGAACCCTCAGGGTCCCAATGAAGGAGATGGGCTTGGAAACTGAGCTATTCTATCCCAAATAACTTCTCAGTGTTTACTAAATATAGACAGACATTTGTTGTTGTTTTGTGTCTGTTTGTTTGTTTGTTTTAATTAACCTACATTCAAATAGGTAAAAAGCCTATATTTCTCAAAAGTAACACCTTTTCCTTTGCAGAAGATAAGTTGCAACATGGGGGGGGGGGGGGGGGGGGGGCGGGGCGGGGGGGACGTCTTTGAAGGAAGGTTCGTGATTGTGCTGATCTAAGCAAACCCTCTCTAATGATAATGACCTATTTGTTGTCCGCTGCCTGCAAGGGGACACCTGTGGAGCGGAGCGCCGGGTATCTCGTGTGTTGTGTGTGTGTGTGTGTGTGTGTGTGTGTGTGTGTGTGTGGATGGTGACACACGCGTGTGCGTCCGCAGGTCGCCGGGCTGCGGTCTGCACGACAGCCTGCGGACGGGGAGCCTGGGTATCGCTTACACAAGCCACTCTGCACTCGGTTTATCCAATAGCTCAGGCTTATTGTCCGACTGGCATCATTAAAGCCGCCGGGTCGTCGCCTATATGGTATATTCTTTGTTTTAAAGATTCCCCCAAAAGCCAAAATCTTGAAAGAAACATAAACAGATTCAAATCATTGCCGCTGGGAGAAAAGCAAAGCTGAAGTGTCGATTTTTTTTTCTTTGCATGTGTGAGAAATGATTTGTTTGTTGCACCTGCAGAAGGAGAGCTTGTGTTGAGTTGACATATAGCGGGACAGGTTTCCATGCACTCACACTCACTCACACTCACTCACACACATGCACACTCACTCACATGCACACTCACACTCACTCACACTCACTCACACACATGCACACTCACACTCACTCACACACATGCACACTCACACTCACTCACACACATGCACACTCACTCACACTCACACTCACACTCACTCACACTCACTCACACACATGCACACTCACACTCACTCACACACATGCACACTCACTCACACTCACTCACACACACTCACTCACATGCACTCACACTCACTCACATGCACCCCCATCAGCCGGCAGGGTCCAAGAGACCAGAAGTCAGAAGTTCTCTCATTTGCAGACGGTTGAGGTTCTGTTTTTTTAAAGATTTGTCAACTCATTGAAACGTGCATTTAAATCCACCCTCTGCCGCCCCCCCCTCTCTCTCTCTCTCTCTCTCTCTCTCTCTCCCCTCTCTCTCTCTCTCTCTCTCTCCCCCTCTCTCTCTCTCTCTCCCTCTCTTCATCTGTATCTATATATCTATCTATCAATCTCTCTCTCTCTCTCTCTCTCTCTCTCTCTCTCTCTCTCTCTCTCTCTCTCTCTCTCTCTCTCTCTCTCTCTCTCTCTCTCTCTCTCTCTCTCTCTATCTATCTGTCCTGATTCCTTGGTAAAGCATTACTACATTTTCATTTATATTGAGGGCATTTGGCAGACGCTTTTATCCAAAGCAACTTACAAAGAGTACATTTGTTGAAGGAGAGGCAGCAATATATCACTGTGGTACATGAAGATAAGAATAGAGCTGTTTTCGAGCATTCATATTTACGAGACGAATAGAACGAGTTTCATAATTGCCAAGTTGCCTGCATAAGTAGCTGGGCAGGCGTGCGATTCTAAGCATGATACAACATCTGAGAACGAACAACAATGCTAAGTGCCATTAATAAATGTTAAGACA
>PIJE02000882.1:69459-113253 GCA_002895965.2 Coryphaenoides rupestris
TCAGACATTGATTGATTGATTGATTTGCCGCAATAAACCTTTAACACAAGCGTGCTGCTCGCACACACACACACACACTCACATTTTATTGAGCTGTATATTTCAGTAGAAAAACCAAAATCACAGCCTGGTTAGATTTTTTTGTGTGCACAGAGTAAACACACCGACGATCCGACCTAACAGCTCTGTGTCTCCTCCTATCATTCCTTCCAAAACCATAGAACATGCTGTCTCGCACCCAAACTATCATTCCTATCTCTCCGAGAAACAACCTGCTCGACCCTCATCAAGTAGGCTTCAAATCGGCGGCACTTCCACGGAGACGGCCTGTCGCAGTTATCAGAGATCCCTTCGCGGACGCAAGAAGCTCTTCCTCATCCGCGTGCATCCTCCTTGACCTGTCCGCCGCTTTCGACACGTGAACACCAGATTCTCCTCCACCTGTGCAGAAGCTTGGCATCACTGGAAACTGCATTATCCTGTTCACCTCCACCTGACAGATCGCACTTATACAGGTCACAATGGAATGGCTTCCCTGCCAGACTCCGCACCCCTTGACACCGGAGTACACCCAAGGCTCAGGTACTGGGACCCCCTTCTGTTTTCTTCATTACATTTAGATCTCTCGGCTCTGTAATCACGTTCCCACGGCTTTCTCCTACCCACTGCTATGCTGATGCACCAACTGTTTCTTTCCTTCCCCCCCTCAGACACCCACATCGCAAACACGCAATCTCAAAAAAAATGCCCTGGCCCGACATCAGCAGATGGCGACGCCAACCACCTGAAGCTCACCTCGACAGAACTGAGCTTCTCTTCATTCACCGGGGGTAAAAGACTGCCCTCAGATGGAACCCCTACTTGTCCACCATTGACGGAGCATCGAAGTCTCTCCCGCACCCCACGGCAAGGAACCTTGGCGTGGTACTGAAATGACCGGCTGTCCTGCAATGCCAACATTACTTCTGTGGCCTGATCTTGTAGAAATTGCTCTCTACAACATCCGCAGAATCCGGCCTTCTCAAAACGTGAAGCAGCGCAGATCCTGGTCCAAGCACTCGTTATCACTCGTCTCGACTACTGCAAACTCTCTCCTGGCTGGACTCCGCCTCAAAATCAAGCCTTACCACGCAGCAGCACGCTCGTGTTCAACCTACCTAATTCTCCCATGTAACCCCCCTCTTCCGCAACCTCCACTGCTCCCGGTAATCGCTCGCATTCGATTCAAGACACTGGTACTGACCTTCATGGCTGTCAACGGAAACCGCCCCTACCCACCTCCAAACATAGTCCGACGCCTACACCCCAGCCCGAGCACTCCGCTCAGCAACTTCTGCCGCCAACGACTGGTCGCCTTCACTAAAAACAGCCAAACATCGCACTTCAAGTCTCAACTCTTCACGGTTCTGGCTCCTCAGTGGTGGAAGACCCAGGCTCATGTCAGGACAGGCCGAGTCGCTCGCCAGCTTCCGCAAGAGACTCAAGACCCACCTTGTTCAGAGTTCACCTGGACTCTACATAACCCCCCCCCCAGCACTACTCCTGCGTGTTTATATGTCTTATCATGCCTTAAGAAAATGAATGAATACCCCCCCCCCCCCCCCCCCCCCCCCCCCCCCTTAGTAAAATGTAATAGATCGATAGCAAAACGTTTGGTAAATCTTTCCAATAAGTGCACATATCACTTTAAATTGAAATGGCTACTTGGATGAAAAATATCTTACAAATATTTTGAGAACCACTGTTCCAGACGACCAGATAGAGTTAGAATAGGTCGATATATTTGGGCTATAATGTGGCCTCTAACGGGCCGTACCTGCGCAGACGTAGGCCAGCACGGTGTCCAGCCTGATGTAGTCATCCTCCAGGGACCGCTGCTGGTGGTAGCTGTGCGCCTTCTTGCTCTTCACCAAAAAGGACCGAGGCATGGTCAAGCTTGTCTCTGTCTGTCTGCTGTCTGTCTGTCCGTCCGTGAAGGGTTGTCTGTACTTATATTCCAGAATCTGCATAAAGCTTCAACCCTGGTTCCTTTACATCTGACCAACCATGGCCGTCTCCATGTTGGACTGCAGTCGCCAGATAGTGGCCCAGCGTGTGAACACACCGAGTGATTAACGGCCCACCCTTGACCACAAGGCAGTTTCTTTTTCTAGCATTGTTTCTTCTGTTTTCTTCTTCTTCTTCTTTCTTCTCCTTATATACGGTCATGTTTTCTAAGTGACCCGTACAAGCTGCACTTGTAATCGCCGTCAGGGGCTGATGAGGAATGTGATCGTGGCACAAAAATGGCTGTGCAGTTGTTATGTAACGGCAATGTAATGGCACAGTAACATGGGTGTTGCGGAGATAGCTTTTCTATTGATTCATGACAACACACAAAAATACACAAAAGTAAGTCACTAGTAGCCTACTCACTACTAGGGCTGGGCAATATATCGATTGATATAATATGGGGGCGGCAGTAGCTCAGAAGGTAAAAGCGGTGGTCTGGCAACAGGAAAGTTGCTGGTTCGATCCTTGGGCTCCGCCTAGCTTAGTGTCGAGGTGTCGCTCAGCAAGACACCACCTAACCCTAACTGCTCCTGACGTGTTGGTTGTTACCTTGCATGGTTGACACCGTCGTCAGTGTATGAATGGGTGAATGTGAGGCAATACTGTAAAGCGATTTGGATAAAAGCATTATATAAATGAAATCCATTTACCATTTATATGGATATCGTGATATGAGACTTAGATTTGTCATATGGTCATAATGTTGTCTCTTTTTCTGGTTTAGCATGTTTTCCACACATCAGCTCCAAGACAAAAAAGAAAAGAAAAGAAAACCAGCAACAAAGGTGTGAACAACACAACACCAGAAAGATCCTTAACTCTGCCACCGCTATAAACAGTTCACAAATCATCTCCGCGCCGGTGAGGGGCGGTCATCCATCACTCAGATCAACGTGCGGGCAGGGGCCTCCGTTGTTTAACAACTTGCGCATTTCTGGTTGTAAATTCCCACTTCGATACCTCTGGAGCATGGAGGGTCGAGCAGGTTGTTCTCGGAGAGATAGGATGATAGTTGGGTGGAGACAGCATGTTCTATGGTTTTGGAGAGGAATGATAGGAGAGACACAGGTCTGTAGTGTCGGACGTCGGTGGTGTTACTCTGTCACACAAAAAATCTACAGGCTGTGATTTGGTTTTTCTACTGAAATATACAGCTCAATAAAATGTGAGTGTGTGTGTGTGTGCGAGCAGCACGCTTGTGTTTAAAGGTATTCGGGCAAATCAATCAATCAATCAATGTCTGAATACATCTCTCTCTCTCTCCGTTTATCACTGTCGTTAGAGTGTATTGACATGATTTCTCTGAATTATTGTGAGTGAAGTGTGAGACGGGACACAGAGACACGCGAGAAACAGACAATCAAACTCAGAACAGGAAACCAGTGCCGTTGAAATTAAACCATCGATGCTCTGAAATAGAAGTTGAGTAGCAATTCTATTTGGAGATATTAGTTGCTATGAGAATCATTTCTCATTTTTATAAACCACGAGGCCTTATTCTCCCTGTGGGGATACAATGATGGTTAGGCTACTAAAGATGTCCAAATATTCTGAAGTGTGCTTGCAAATAGATCTTAGATCTTATGTATTTGTGTTCAAATATATGTGGATTTCAAATTCTGTGTTCATTGTGTTCAAAGAAAATAATGATACCACATTTAGTCCGATAATATGCTTCAAAGACAGCATCACACATGATAACAGTTAGACCTTCCATGATCTCCAACGCTGGTGTGTTGGTCTCTGCTATCACAGTAAACTTGCCACATCATTGCTCCTGCCGCCCGCACCTCTTGTGACATCTGAATAAAAACAACAGGCCAACAGATCGCGCTATCTCACTGCTTCACAGCTTCCTCTGCCGCCAGTTCTCTGACCGCACTATAAAACTTTGACTCCTCAGATCCCCCCCCACCCCCCCATCACCCCCACTGTTACCCTCCCAACCCCGACGTCCTCCTCCTCCTCCTCCTCCTCCCCTCCTTCCCGTCCCCCTCGCCCCGCTGCTCCCTGTCCTCCTCCTTCTCCTCCTCCTTCCCCTTTTCCTCCTCCTCCACCTCCTCTGCCTTCTCCTCTTCCCCCTCCTCCTCCTTCGCCTCCTCCTCTTCCTCCCTGTCCTCCTCCTTCTCTTTCTCCTCCTCCTCCCCCTTTTCCTCCTCTTCTTCCTACTCCTCCTCCTTATCCTGCTCCTCCTCCTCCTCCTCCTCCTCGCAGATAGTGGCCCAGCGTGTGAACACACCGAGTGATTAACGGCCCACCCTTGACCACAAGGCAGTTTCTTTTTCTAGCATTGTTTCTTCTGTTTTCTTCTTCTTCTTCTTTCTTCTCCTTATATACGGTCATGTTTTCTAAGTGACCCGTACAAGCTGCACTTGTAATCGCCGTCAGGGGCTGATGAGGAATGTGATCGTGGCACAAAAATGGCTGTGCAGTTGTTATGTAACGGCAATGTAATGGCACAGTAACATGGGTGTTGCGGAGATAACTTTTGCTATTGATTCATGACAACACACAAAAATACACAAAAGTAAGTCACTAGTAGCCTACTCACTACTAGGGCTGGGCAATATATCGATTGATATAATATCGGGGCGGCAGTAGCTCAGAAGGTAAAAGCGGTGGTCTGGCAACAGGAAAGTTGCTGGTTCGATCCTTGGGCTCCGCCTAGCTTAGTGTCGAGGTGTCGCTCAGCAAGACACCACCGAACCCTAACTGCTCCTGACGTGTTGGTTGTTACCTTGCATGGTTGACACCGCCGTCAGTGTATGAATGGGTGAATGTGAGGCAATACTGTAAAGCGATCTTGGATAAAGCATTATATAAATGAAATCCATTTACCATTTATATGGATATCGTGATATGAGACTTAGATTTGTCATATGGTCATAATGTTGTCTCTTTTTCTGGTTTAGCATGTTTTCCACACATCAGCTCCAAGACAAAAAAGAAAAGAAAAGAAAACCAGCAACAAAGGTGTGAACAACACAACACCAGAAAGATCCTTAACTCTGCCACCGCTATAAACAGTTCACAAATCATCTCCGCGCCGGTGAGGGGCGGTCATCCATCACTCAGATCAACGCGCGGGCAGGGGCCTCCGTTGTTTAACAACTTGCGCATTTCTGGTTGTAAATTCCCACTTCGATACCTCTGGAGCATGGAAGGGTGGGGGGGACAGAGGGCGGGGGCGGGGGGGGGCGTGTAGGGGAACCTGCTCCCTGCTTCCTGGGCATTGTGGAGAGTGCCGTTACAGAGGTCAGAGGTCAGGAACCATGGTCAGGGGTAAGGGTTTTCCCGCCCGCGGCTCACTATAGTGTAGTACTGGTCAATGCAAAGTGTGTCTGTGTGTGTGTGTGTGTGTGTGTGTGTGTGTGTGTGTGTGTGTGTATGTAAATGCTGAGTTATGTGTAGATCTATGTATCAATTGTAGCTAAACTAACTCTTAACTGTAACTGTATAACCGCAACAGCATCGGTTAGGCTCATGTTAGCGTTAAAAGTAGAATGCGCCTACGTTGCCCGTTGAATTCTCAATTCAGTTGTACGTTTTAAAAAAACCTATGTTTTAAAACAATATTAAAATGTAATTAAACAGGGAACTGAAGAGTGTCGCTTTTACACTGAAATCTGTGGTGTTATTTTGACAGCTAGTTTTGACCTCGGTCTGAGCAACACAGGCAGGGGTGTGAGATATCCGATCACATGAAAGAATAATCACAAATAAGCCATCAGGGCTGTTTCACGAACATACTGTACTTCTGCTTCTGCACGGTTGTCTCTATCTTCAAATCTGAACCTGTGCAAGAAATGCCCACCCCTCCCCAACTGTCAGATTGTCATTTATCATCGCCCAGATGACTTTGAGTTGAAAGTATTAGAATTATTAGAATTATTATGGAGTCGCTTTTATCCAAAGGAACATGTGAGTTCAGATACATGCTCTTAAGGAACAGGTAGCGGTGGGGGCAGGAGTGTACTGGTAATCACGAATGACAAGATCGCAGAGAGGGCCGGTAAAGACGCACACACAGGGGGTATGCCCGATGGTCAGTAGGCTACACCACTGGCTGAGGGTGTCAACCCTACAGATTGCCTAACCAACAACCTTACGGCTGGAAGTCAAACACCTGGAAACCACACTGCTCTATCCTGACCCCCAAACGTTTGCTTGTATGTATGTGCCTGTATAAATATACTATTTCACTTACAACACCCAACAAAATATGCGTGACCAGTGAGTATTTCGGGAAGGATTGGGCGATGATGTAGGCCTATGTTGAAAAAAAGCATGATTTAAAGATTGCTATCTTTTTGGAAACTTTACACACAGAGTGACTGTTGTGGCCGCATGGTGGATCTGATGCTCGCAAACGTGTGCACAGAATGACTGTGGTGTGTGTTATCTGCTATCTCTGGGTTTGAACAGAAAAGCAGAAGACCTTGCTTCCCTTTTTCATGGTTAACTGACCCGGGTGCACTCTACACGTGTCGCTCAACTGCTGTGCTTCATCGTTTCAAGGAATCCCGTCACGATTCATCCTCGACGCGTCTTAACGGTCGGTGTGTGGATCGCCGTGAAATGTGATCTTTTTTCGGCGCACTAACATCGGACCGTATATATTCCACTTTCATTAAACTTTTAGAGAGTCGTCGTGTGGGCCTGCTACGGACGCCAGCCTCCTCATTACCATAACACGTTTATAAAAATAAATTCCATCCTCCGCCTGAGGGGGGCAGTCTGTGTAGTCTGTATGTAGGGGTGTAGGGTTCTGGGTTCGAATCCCAATGCCTGCCTTCAGTAGTCTGCCTGAATCCTTGAGCAAGACACACAAGGTCACCCCTATACCTGCTCCTCAGTGACATGAATACACCGTACTGTACGTTGCTATGGATAAATGCCTTTCTTAAATGATAGAATAGTTAACAATAGTCATATATTAAATACTAATATACATCTATACTAAGATATACATTCATTATTGTTACAAACTGAAAAAGAGTGACTGCAAAGACATTTTTTCCGGATCTGAACCCACAATAATCTCTTTAATAATCAATAATCTCTTCTCCCACGTCATAACATCCCGTATGGTTTATTGGTTGCTGCAGTGGCTGTTCCGTGATTCCAAACACTTAAACACACACACGCACGCACGCGCGCGCACACACGCACACACACACACACACACACACGCACACACACACACAGTTGACCGGGATATTTGCCCAGGAGCAATAAATCTGAACATATCCTGTTGACCTCTGTGACCCCTGTGAGTTATGGCCATAATCATTTGGGAATGACAGTAGAAAGTGGTGGGTTGGTAGTGTTATCACAACAGAATCAGTGTTGCATGGGAACCCTCTTACTAATTTCTTTATGTAATTTCTTTATATAATTGCTAAATGTCCAACCTGGTTTGATACACCATCCGTGCAACACCGATATATTTGTGGGATATTTGTATGACTGTAAAACATTATATTCTGTTTTATTATGTAAGGTACATGCTTGCTAGATAGACATCTTGGTGTGTAGGAATAGAGCCTACAGTTGATCTGTGCTTTTTAATTCTTGTGTAAGTTAAAAATTACTAAATGATTCGCCACACTGTTTGACCATATGGTCGACAATTTTTTAGGGGGTCAACTGAACTGACTACATAAAGTAATACCCAAACAAATTAACATATTGTGGGAGTGTGTGTGTTTGGTGGCTGGCCTCACCTGGCCCAGTTAGACTCCGGGGTGGGTGGGGCTACAGCCTCAACTGGCCCAGTTTGTCTGGGGTGGGGGGCGCGCTACAGCCTCACCTGGCCCAGTTAGTCTGGGGGCGTGGGTCTACAGCCTCACCTGGCCCAGTTTGTCTGGGAGGTTTGGGCTGCAGCCTCACCTGGCCCAGTTAGTCTGGGGATGGTGCCTGTACACCACAGGTTAAGTCAGCCACTGGCACACACACTAGCGCTAGCTAAGAACCATCTGCTCCATGTCATGTCACTTTACCCGCACCCTTTTGCAATAAACCGGACTTCCAACACCACTACTGCCCGTGTCCTTGGAGGAGCCCTGAGCTAAGCCACATTATGTGGCATTGTAGCACTAGCCTATGCTACACTGGCACCCAAAGCGGGGCCCTCCGGGAACAAAAGGACACACGGCCACCTCCCAGCACCAGCCCTTAATCTCATGGCAGCGTTGGATGTCCGTGGAGCCTGGACCTGGTGGAGAGCCTACTCAGACTGTCGGAGGTGGGCCAGGTGAGGCCAATTAAGCCAGCCAGCCAGCCACCAAAAACACACACACACACACACACACACACACACTCCCACATATATGTAATGAATAATACAACCGGTTCAAATTTGAATACTTATGAATACTTATGCTCTTTGTTTTTAATTCATTGCTGCCCCCTATTGGTGATGTGTCCACATGCTCATCCGTGCCGATAGAGGGCGCTGTCGGGTAGTAGTAGTAGTAGTAGTAGTGTGGGTGACGCTGTTCCTCTGGTTCCTTTCCGTCGCCGTCATCAAATTGACACGTCGGGTTTCCGCGTACGTTTAAGCATCGGAAGGAGAGCGCAAATACCCTCAAAATGGTTCGTTGATTCTGTTTACTATCATCAAAAATCAACACGTATGACGCGTACGTGTGTATTCTTGGCCGCTACACGCATGCTAACACTCGCTAGGTGGTCGGATGGCGTTGGATTTTGGCGGCGGTACTTTTTTTCGCCGGCTCTCCAAAATGTCGTCCCCCACACTTCCAGCGTGGCGCTATGGCTCCTGTTACTGGCCTTCACTACCAGTCTCAATATTATCAATATTCTCAATATTGATACCTAAACAGTAGAGTATTCATGCATCAATCGATATCAGTGGTTATAGTCCAGTGTTTCCACCGCTAATGCACTGAATGCTCCTGGTAGGTTGTGTATAATGTGTGTGTGTGTGTGCTGGAGACGAACTAAACTATGTGCAGATTTCATGCTGAACTTTGTTTGTGTTTCTGTGCTCGCAGGGTTTTGTCAAAGTGGTGAAGAACAAGGCCTACTTCAAGAGGTACCAGGTTAAATTCAGGAGGAGGAGAGGTGAGCTGCACCCACATGTTATAGCTGCTAGCTGCTAGCCTCAGCTAAAACATGGCAACGTTTAGCCAGGAGGGAGAACTCTCTAGCTTAGCCTTCAGACTAGACCCAAGTTCAACTTGATGTATGATCTGATGCTTCTAAACACCATTTCTAGGTCTAGGGTGATGTGATAAGCAACTGCTCATCACATTAACACAAGAAATGTGAACCCATATATAACACACTTTTTTTTAAAATCCCATTTAATCTGACAGAGGGAAAAACAGATTACTTCGCCCGCAAGCGCCTGGTCATCCAAGACAAGAACAAGTACAACACGCCTAAATACCGCATCATCGTCCGTTTCTCCAACAGGGACATTTGTTGCCAGGTAAGCAATCGGCAAACCAGCAAATCCAGAACAACGACAAGTCTAATAATGTTGCAATGTTAATCTCAAGTGTTTGTCTCATTCTCTCCACCCTGTTGTTGCCGCGTCCGTCGTTGCAGATTGCGTACGCGAAGATCGAGGGCGACCAGATAGTGGCGGCGGCCTACTCCCACGAGCTGCCCAAGTACGGCATCACCGTAGGCCTGACCAACTATGCCGCGGCCTACTGCACGGGCCTGCTGCTGGCGCGCAGGGTAAGGAGGGTGGTGGGGGACACACAACACACACAGAATTGGGCGAAAGTGCGTTTCTGCTGATATCAGCAATTGTGCATTTTAGGACGGCCGGCTGCCAAATGCCTCACCTGTTGACTGCAGCTGATCAAGACATTTTTATTATTATTGTTGTTGAATAGTGTATTAGGGATGGGGGTGGGGTCATACATTTGTTGAAGGAGACAGCAATATATTGCTGTAGTACATAAAGATAAGAATAGAGTAGGATTCACGCATTCATGATTGCGAGGCTAATGGAACATTTTCATAATTGCTAGGTTGGCAGCATAATAGCTGGGATAAGAGCAGAAGTGCCATTCTGAGTGCATTACCAACATCTAAGAACATACAATGACTGCAGTTTTGTTCTGTGTAAAATAAAATCTGTCGTGTATGAACAATTTTGTGTCAGTGGAGCGTTCAAAAAATGTAACAATCTAGAGATAAACCCTTTTCCAAACCCTTTGAGTTGCTTTTATTTCCACACCTTTCTAAAAGCTCTATGGCTGTAATTAAAATTGAAATTAAAATGTTATCAATAGCACCTTTAAGCCAGCAATGGGAATAGGGACGGTTCTCTGCTTCTCGATGATGTTAAAGTTTCGCTGAGCAACATGTAGTTGGTCCTTCATTTGCGCTCGCTGATGTTTACTGTCCTTTCAAGACGGGGCTGAGAGAAGCAGAGACTAACCAAACATTACCAACATCTAAGAACATACAATGACTGCAGTTTTGTTCTACGTGAAATAAAATCTCCTTGTTTTTACGCTCTGCACGCGGGCTGTATATCATTTACAACGCTGTGATTGTGGGCTAGCTGAAAGCAGTAGGGATGCAAGAAATGGGAAAATGTTAGCAGCTATTGCCAATGTTTCCCAGGATCTGGTTAAACGGCTTTGGTAGACATATGATCAGGGTCATGTCAGGTTACATTTTGATTAAATCTTGAGTCAATCATTGATCTTTAGGTTTTTTGTTTCTGCTTCTTCTTGCCTAGCTCCTCAACAAGTTTGGGCTGGACCAGGTGTACGAGGGCCAGGTGGAGGTGACGGGCGACGAGTTCAATGTGGAGAGCCTGGACGGGCAGCCGGGGGCCTTCACCTGCTACCTGGACGCCGGGCTGGCGCGGACCACCACGGGCAACAAGGTGTTCGGCGCCCTTAAGGGGGCTGTGGACGGGGGGCTCGCCATCCCCCACAGGTACGTGAACGGGGGACCCCTCCCTCCCGAGTCAACGTTTCATGTCCAGTGTGACTGTGGCTAGGAGGAATCCGTGACCTACATTCATCAAATTACATCACCCCCCCCTGATGAGGAGCAGTTCATAGAGGTGGGGCCCATTCATAGAGATAGCAGACTTGTGCATCTGTTTTGAGAGATCGTTTTGCGAGATCGTTTTGCATGTGCTGCTCCAAGGAACCACCCGGTCACGTGCTATTAATAACTTTTCAACTTTCAGTCCACCTCCCCCACCCTGCCCTTTCCTTCCACTCCATTCCTGTGGTTACCAGTTCGTTGCACAACCTGCATTTTTCATTTAATGATTTCATAGTCCTGTCCTGCATATTTCAGACATGGTTTTGTTTCAAGGTTCATGTAACCTAATTTTAGTTTTTTTCCACACTAACTGGCAACGACTAAGATTCATGACCACAGATGACGCACATACTACGTAATGACAACGGCAGTACTATTGGTTCACAAGTAGAAGTCCACATCTGTCATGTATGAGCAATTTTGTGTCCGTGGAGTGTTTCAAATTTTTTTACAATTTAGAGATAAACCCTTTGAGTTGCTTTTATTTCAGACTTTCTAAGAGCTCTGTGGCTGTAATTAAAATGTTATCAATAGCACCTTTAAGCCAGCAAAGGGAATAGGGACGGTTCTCTGCTTCTTGATGATGTTAAAGTTTCGCTGAGCAACATGTAGTTGGTCCTTCATTTGCGCTCGCTGATGTTTACTGTCCTTTCAAGACGGGGCTGAGAGAAGCAGAGACAAACCAAGACACAACAGTATTGTAGTAGTCACATTAGAAACTACACCCGGAAACACTTGTTAGATGTTGATCTCCTTACATTTATTATTCTATTGTTTTTATTCAATACAATTGCCAACTTATTCTTTTTACTAAATATATCTTAGGCTTATACACTACATTTATTCTATTTTTATTATGATGGTATTTTTGAGCAACCTCTGGCACAAGAATTTCCTTCAGGATCAAAGTTCTATCTTATCTTAATTGGTGACTATTGTAATTGTACATTATGATATATTAGATGGTGCTCAAAACAAAACTTTTCTGTTTTGGGAGTTCGTATGTAATGAAAAATGATGACAATTTTAGCATAAATTGTGGAAATGGGTGTGTAATGAATTGTCACAAACTAAATCCTCTTTTTCCTCATCCACGGTGTCGTTACTCTACAGCATAAAGCGTTTCCCTGGTTACGACGTGGAGAGCAAGGAGTTCAACGCGGAGCTGCACCGCAAGCACATCATGGGCATGAACGTGTCGGACTACATGAGCTACCTGATGGAGGAGGACGAGGACGCATACAAGAGGCAGTTCTCCAGGTTCATCAAGAACGGAGTCGCGCCCGACATGGTACGTCCACCTCAAAACATGCACCACATATTTAATAAGAACCACAACACTCGCAATTATTTTTGTGTGATCTTGCATCGCACAATTTATGAGTATTAGGCTTAAATGTTGAAGGGCTCCCATTATCCCACCAGTTGTGAGTGTGAGATTAGCCATTGTGAGCCGTTGCAAAGTCTCCGGCTTATGACATCACAAGTGGGAGTGTCTGAATCCGCCTGGAATGGCTATTCACTCACTCTTCTACCTGGTGGTAAAATATGAGCCCTTTAAATTGAAAATGTAGCTAATGGCTGTTATAAAAAAAAACGGTTAAGAGTTCTCTGCTTCTTGATGATGTTAAAGTTTCGCTGAGCAACATGTAGTTGGTCCTTCATTTGCGCTCACTGATGTTTACTGTCCTTTCAAGACGGGGCTGAGAGAAGCAGAGACAAACCACAGCTCTCTCAGGTCATCAAAGTTTTCCCTCCGTTTTGGTCCCTAACCCGCCGCCATCTTGTTTTTTGTGTGTATTTGTGTTTAATTTCTAGGTAGAAGAAATGTACAAGAAAGCACACGCCGCCATCAGAGCAAACCCCATCCACGAAAAGAAACCAAAGAGAGACGTCAAGACGAAGAGGTCGGTTCCTTTGGCATATTCCGATCTTTTTCGTCTTAAGTCGTATCGGTTTGTATTGAATGGCAATAAACTCTCCAAAATGCCACCTCTGCGGACAGCTTGGGTCATCCTCTGTGTCGGCGTGCCTTTGGTTTCCTGACAAATCAACGTCTGTCACGTATGCGCGACTTTCCGTCATTAAAGTCGATGCAAAAATGTTATTGGTTGCGCCTTTAAGCCAGCAATGGGAGAATGCAACCGCTTTCAAACCAGCCTGTTTATAGGACGTTGCTTGCAGGTAGTCATAATGAGTCAGGGCCCCACGGGTTTCCTAGCAACATGGCCTGTGTGTGTATGTGTGTCCCCTGACAGGGACGGTTCTCTGCTTCTTGATGATGTTAAAGTTTCGCTGAGCAACATGTAGTTGGTCCTTCATTTGCGCTCGCTGATGTTTACTGTCCTTTCAAGACGGGGCTGAGAGAAGCAGAGACAAACCAAGACACTACAAGTATTGTAGTAGTACTGTTGTAATTGAATAGTTTGAACAGTGGAAGTCAACCCAATTAACCTTCACGAGCCAGATTAAGTCTGCGAGGTTGTAAATGTCTTTTGCGATGCATCTTCTGTTAATGGCAGAGTAAAGTAATTAACATTCCCACAGTGTTAATTATATTGAACCAATGAATGAATACCTCCCAGTCAGATCAAGTCTGGAGTGGATGTCTACTTCTCCCTGCTAATGCACAGAATGTTAATGGCTCTTATTGTGCTCCCCGCCTGCACCCCCGCCTCCCGCCTGCAGGTGGAACCGCGCCAAGCTCTCCCTGGCCCAGAGGAAGGACCGAGTCGCCCAGAAGAAGGCCAGCTTCCTACGAGCGCAAGAGCAAGAGGCTGGGGACGGTTAGACGCCGCCCCCCCCCCCCCGCCTCATGGCTTTTAACCCCACACGACAGACAAATAAATTTATTACAAACTCATGCCGTTTCCTGTCATCACCATACTGTTGGAGAGAAGGCTGATTAGTTGTTTTTTTTATTGAGATTGGTCTCTGTTGTCCTAATGCATAAAAGGCAAAAACAAATTGGATTTGGAGGAGGGAAAACAAAAATCGATAGTGGTATGTTTTTATTGTGCAAAAATCATGCTGGTTTTAAACTTCAAAAAGTACTTGCAAATCCATACAGCAACGACATCATTGACCACAAACCTTATACGACGATGCATTTGTTTTTCACTCAAAAGTGGTCCGACAAAACGACATATTTATGATAACACTTAAGATTGACTTGGATGCGGCGTCTCCCAACAGCAGAGGATTAGGTTTTTTTTTTCTTCCTTGTCAGCATTCGGATTATTTGTACTTCCCCCAAAATTATCATAAGATTTCACAGGAGGGAAACATTCGGGATGTTTCAGCATCAAATAGTTGTATGGCACCGATTGGGAGTGAACCCCAAAGCACGTATAGTATTCCACCTCGCGTGAAATGAGACATTTACAGATTAGTTTTTCTCCATAGAAAATTAATGAATTGAGCAGCAGTGTCATTGCACACTATACTACTGGGATATAGTATAGAATACCGCGATGGATCCGTCTTGTTTTGAAGCGCGTCGGACACTTTTCACTTATTGGAACAGTGCAAGTCATTCAACGGGTCACGATAGGTTAACACCTTTTAAACCTTCTGGAGAATAAACTGACCCATGGGACTACAATCTTGTCAAATATGTCTATTTGGTGTCCTTCAGCATTCATGACGTGTGCAATTGTAGTGATAATGAAGTTGTGGAACAGAAACTGATTTTTGTAACCGCCTCCCTCCCCTGTTGGCTCGTCGCCACAGCAGTTTCCTCCTTATTGGCTCCTTTAACATCGTGCCGTCATCCGATTCGCTCCACGAGGTACGATTTTGACCGAAGATCTGGGGCGAATAGAATCAAATGGAGGATTGCTCTCCAGCCATGTTGATTTTCCGTCAAGTTAAGAGACTGACACCACCAGGTCTGAGTGTGTGATTAGCCATTACAAACTGTTTCTAAATTGTCACGTGACTGAAAATCACATTCACAAGTGGGAGTGTCCACCCAGATGTATGATAGAATAGAGAAGCCTAGGAATTGGTACAGTCCACTTGTCATGTACTCTTGCTAGCCCCACGCAGCCTCCATGGGAACCATCCTTGTGTCGGCGGGGAGAAGGGTGTGTGTGGCCCTCGGGAGGGAGTGGGGGTGTGGCCCTCGGGAGGGAGGGTTGAGGCCCCATCAGGAGTCCTTGGTGTGGGAGATCTGCCGCCACAGCAGCGCCTTGAGGTTGTTGAGGATCAGAGAGTGCTCCATGTTCATCTGTCCGGGTGCCGCCGCTGCCGCCACCGCAGTGCCCCCCGCCGCCCCCCAGCGCCATGCAGGCCACCAGCTGCCTCTCTAGCTCCTCCCCCAGGCCGGCAGGCACGCCCCACAGCAGGTAGTCCTTCAGCACGCTGCATGCCTTGGCCAGGTTGGGCCGTGGCGGGTCCTCGCGGCAGCGCCCCCCTGCCGCGTCGCATGTCGTCCCACAGTCGGTGCCAAACGTGCAGTCGCCGTCGACCTGACAATGGCGGTCGCGCATGGCCCGACGGAATGCGTCCTCGGCGACAACGGCGCGCACGTCCGTCAGCCGCAGCTCGTGCCGCTCGGTGTAGCCGAAGCGCGCGGCGGCGAGGTCACAGATGAGGAAGCTGCCGTAGGGCCCGTGGAAGAGGTCCTCCACCAGCTCCAGCAGGCCCATGGCGATCTTGGCCTTGCGGGGCCACGAGGGCGTGAACCACTGGTCCATGCTGCGCTGCATGCCGCCGGGCACCCAGGCGGCCAGGGGCCAGGGCAGGGCCAGGCCGTACAGGGGCCCATAGGCCACCGCCTCCGTCATGTACAGGTCCCCGCAAAAGCCCAGGAGCCGGGGCGTGTGGCCGTGGTCCTGGAGCAGAATACCCAGCAGCACCTTGGCAAACAAAAGCAGAGGACACTAATAAGACCCCTGGGGGCCGAAGATTGGTGTCTAGTTTCCTGCGACAAATGGGTGGAGTCAATTTGAAATTGGCTAATTGATGTTACCTGGTGGTAAAATTGGTGGCCCTTCAAAATGTACCAATGACTTCCATGTAATTAACAAGAAATGAACAATTATTTTTGTCTTCATGTATGCGTCCTCATACCTCGTCCATCTGGAGCAGAGCCCAAGTGGAACGGGCTTCGGGCAGGGACACCCTGCCGTCCTTGTTGCCATCGGCGACAATGAGGAGTTGACTGACCAGGCTGGCGAGGTTAGCCTGCTCCCCTAGCTTGGACTGTGTGTGTGTGTGTGTGTGTGGTGTGTGTGTGCGTGTGCAAGAGAGAGAGAGAGAGAGAGAGAAAGAATAAGCATGAGGAGGGAGGGAGAGAGTTAAGAGGCAGTTTCAGAGAAAACCGTTGATAATCATTAAGCTCTGGGCTTAAACCCTGTTCTCCAGACTTCTAGTATTTCACCGCATTTTGCGCGGTGAAAACGGCCATTAGCAACAGGCCTTAACGGTGGACAGAAGCACGGTTATTACATTATCTTCCATCCCGGATCGAAATCATTGGTTAAGCGATGACATTGGGATGGACGCCATCAACAAAACATCCTAGCATTACAAGCTAATGTTTATGCAAAATTGTGCACGTTCTCCATCACAACGTTGACCCGGTCACACCTATTTGAGCACGACTCACGTACCAAAATAGCTTAAAAGCAAAACAAAGATTTCACTTTGTTTTGCTATATAGGACTATATAGGATTATAAAGCTAAGCAAAAATGCTCTGACATTAAACACCACCTCAGTTGTACCGAGACACGTAGAATGTAAATGGATTGCATTTATATAGCGCTTTACAGTTGCCTCACATTCACCAGCAGTTCCAACCATGCAAGGTAACAACCAACACGTCAGGAGCAGGTGGCGTCTTACTCATGGACAACTCAACAATTAGCTAGGTGGAGCCCGGGGATCGAACCAGCAACCTTCCTGTTGCCAGACAATCGCTCTTACCTCCTGAGCTACTGCCCTCCCCACCACAACACCACAACAGTTAAACACCCCCTGTGTGGCGGCTGTACCTTGAGGTGGTTGAACACCATCTCCCGGAACTTCTCCACCGACGTGCCCCGGGTGGGCTTGTCGAAAACGGGGGGCAGGGCCTCCCTCCCTCGTGGCTCTGGCTCCTCCCCCAGCTCGTAGGGCGCAACGTCGCCCAGCCGGCAGCGCACGATGCCCTCCAGATCGCCCCAGCTCCCTGTGTAGACCTGGGGGAGAGGCGACCGAGAGAGAGAGACACAGAGAGAGAGAGACACAGAGACACACAGAGAGAGACAGACAGAGACAGACAGAGACAGAGAGGGTCACACGCAACTCAAAGGAGACCTTCTCACTCACCGACTGCTCGGAAGTGTTTGGTTCTCGGTAAGCTAAGTGCTGTCTAGAAGCCAACACAGGCCCCACTCATCTGTCCTGTTCAGCAGCGAGACGTGACACCTTAAGTTTCATGGTTTCTTGTGTGTCTCGGTGTGTGTGTGTGTGTGTGTGTGCGTGAGTATTTGAAAGTTTCATGATTTATTTTCTTCTGTGTGTGTGTGTGTAATTGTAATTGTGCGTTGATTCCTATAGGGGAAAAAAACATTTTATTTTGGCAGAAAATAACATTAAAATGTGTCTTCTTTAGTGTTATTTGTCTTCAGTGACTCTACATGTTTAAGTAAGAACTAAAACAATTCGTAAATCATTTTAATGCATAGAATATGCAAAGGAGAGCTCCTTACCTGGTTATTGGGGAGCGTGGAGAGACACCTGCCCATGTACAGAGTCTCTTTATCACACAGACTGATGCAGGCAGAGCCATCTATTACACCTCTCTTGTATTTATCACACTGAGAGACAGAGACAGAGACAGACTAATAAAACCATGATAATAATAACAATAATAATGAAACAACATTCAACGACATTGACCGGGAAGATAACATAATAATAATAATAATAATAATAATAATGAAAGAGTGAAAGATCGGCAAAGATACAGGCATCTTCGAACGCAATCTAAAAGAATAAACTCCAAAAAATATATGGTGAACTCTGCTTCACCTTAGGTTCAGGAGGACAAAATGCGACATTTTATCGAGCTCACACTAACCACCTCACAGTGGACAGGAGGACACATACTGTCTATCAAAACCTAGCTAAAAATGTATGTGGGGGGGGGGTGACGGAAGCCAATAGGAAGGAGAAGTTGGAAAATGTAGTCAATTAGAAGAAGAAGATGAAGGGAGGGAGAAGAAGAAGAGGCAGAAGAAGAAGAAGACGAAGACAAAGAAGAATGAGATGACGAGGAGGGTAAAAGGTCAGGGGGGGGGACGGTTGACTCACGATGGCCGCCTTGCACTCGTGCCCCCTGCAGAGCTCCGTGTAGGTGGAGTACTGTCCGTACAGCACCCAGCTGCCCACCAGCACCGCCAGCCACGTCAGGAACAGGTACTTCACCCGCACAAAGGAGATGCGAGCCTACGGGGCCACGGTGACAGACGAGGGCGACAACATAACATAACACAACACCATGAACATTTTAGTCATTTAGTTTCAAAACTCATTCGTTGTAAAATTGTCCATATTCCATATCATCATGTGCAATATTCCTTATATCATGTGCAACATTTTACTAAATATATCTTATCTGTATTGTTTTTCTTTTAGGCTTATACACTGTACATGTATTACTGTAATGTATGACTAAAGTTCTACCTTATCTTATCGAAAAATGCTGGCGTTTATGAGTGTTAAATGGTGAGCACAGCAGATACGAATACAAAGACGCTCTTTAGAAAAGCAACGGAGAGACTTCAAATTGTTTTATGATTTATGTTGTGCATGAGCAGGCAGGGTTTGTCGTGGGATGTCTTCGTCAAGGATGTGTACAGGTGGTGGACTGCGTACATTGGGATTCAGGCGAAAGATGTAACTCACACACGCACACACACACACACACACACACACACACACACACACACGCACACAAGCGATGAATTATGCATCAAGTGTACTTTTCAAAAGATGATTATGCAAGCGTTGTCTCATGATTAATCACCCGTCAACAGGCATTTATGGAGCAAGACATAACTTATTTTAAATTGCGCACATTTTTCACATGTTGACTTTGCGCAGCTTCTGTAAAATAGCTTGATTTGTTCCGCTTTGCCCGCACACACAGATCACAACCTAGGTGTGGGACCGCCTGGCTATAAGCCAAAGCGTATGTGTGTGGTGTGTGTGATTCTATTAAGGCCTACGGAGGAAATTGCTAGCATTGTACCACCTGCGCTATCTGACAAATATTGTTCATACTCAGCTATAAACCGGTCTATCATTAACTGCCTGTGTTGTATTCGTTGGAGGCGCCAAGAAAAGCCACTTGATGTTTGTGTGTGTCTGTAGGAGCATTTGCTACAGTAGCTTTGGACCAAAAGGCTCCAGCGATTACCACTGGAGTCTTTCGAGGAGGTCCGTTCCAGACGCAGCCAAAACACACTCCTGTAACAACATTTACATGCACACTTCATCATTTAGCAGACGCTTTTATCCCCTATTGACGTGAGCGAGGCCGAGAGACATTAAAGAATTGCATTCTTTCATTGTTCTCGGCCTCGCTCACGTCAATAGTTTGGAGTGGCTATGAAAAAGTGCTGCACTGCACAAGCTAGCTTATAAATCCCAATTGGACAGAGCAGCTCCAGGGCTCATACATCGCCATGATATTGGAATGTTCTAGTTTAGTTCTTGTGTTGGTAGTCATGGTGTTTTGGTCATTATTTAGTAATTCATTATGACATGATTTGGCATTATGGGTAGTTGTTGTTTATTTGCTGATTTATAGGAATATAGCTACACAATACACAATATAAAATATATCAATATATATATATATCACAGCACAGTGGTAGTCAAGTGAAGTGCATAACTATATGGGAATAGGACTATGAAAGAAATAGTTGTAATAAAGTGTTATAAAGATATGAGGGCAGCTCTTGTCTAAGGGTTAGAGATCACAGTCTACTTCCTAATCCTAATCTTTTGGGTATAGAAAAATATGGGAGAGATATCGCTTCAATCGAAGCCCATAACGCTGCAATCCAGCAAGAGTCATACGTTATTATTTATACGATCAGGAATTCTATGTTTGGATTATAGATAAACTTCCCTTCCGGTCCGAAAGGAATTGACAGGGAGCTGTCTGAAGGACGGTGAACACAATCAACTTCATGGATAGAGAAAAAAGCAATAAAAATCAATCAATTAAGACACTTAGCCTCCCCCCTCCTCCTCCCCAATCCCATAGGTTCGTTCTCCTCGAAGTCCACCCGGTTTCTCCTTATCCTACACAAGGTGGACGATAACATTCATAGTTAGCACGAGGGTGAAGATTTAACCAGCGACACAGTTTGGGGGGAGGTGGTTATAGATTACTATGGTTTATTACCCAGCCACTTTGGTCTGTGTGCGTGTAGAGCCTGTCTGAGTGTGTGTGTAGGTTTTTTTTTTTACTTAGCCTCATACAGGCACCACAGTTCTGTGTCAGAGAGAGAAAGAGGAATGTGTTATATAAAAGGGAAACGGTGCAGGAATGCACCATGTCTTAGGTAAGGCCACCCAGGCCCCCTTTGGTACAAACTGTTGAGCTCCTACCAGCATGCCTTGCTGATCAACCATATAAACACACACGCACACGCATGCACACACACACACACACACGCATGCACACACACACACACGCAGGCGTGTACACACACACCCGTTGGAATTTAATTAAAGGAAAGCATAGTGTGGCGGAGGCTGCATTTCATCAGACCCATTTCCCCCAAGCATTCAGTCTAGCCTACTTTCCCCTTTTAGGACTCCAGTGTCTTGATAGCATTAGCAATAAATCCATGAATAAAATGCTACGCAAACTGTTGCCGACAAAACTGGCTGGTTGGCCTTGGCCAGACATTTATTCTTGCCTTGGCTATCTTAGGTTGTCTAGCCTCTCAGGAAAACTGGAGATAAAACGCAGCTGTAAATAAACATTTAGCTACAATATCCCATATTTTTTGTTAGTTTAGTTGTTTGGCAGTATCTCAACAGGACGGCAGTATCTCTGGAGGTAAGAGCGGGTGTCTGGCAACAGGAAGGTTGCTGAATCGATTCCCGGGCTCCGCCTAGCCAAGTGTCGAGGTGTCCCTGAGCAAGACACCTAACCCTAACTGCTGCTGACGTGTTGGTTGGCACCGGCGTCTGTGTATGAATAGGTGAACTTGTTTCTATTGGTTGACCTAATTCGGGCCGACCCAAATAAGAAGCTCTGCAGAAAAGAACCAATACCAGTCACAGTCAGGGGCGGGGTGCGGTCCAACGCGGTGACCGGACCGGGTCTCCTGCCCTTATGTGGTACTGCCAGCCCTGGCCTCAGGCAGGCACTGTGCTGGGCGACTGCACCCACACATTGGATCCGACCCGACACTCAACCGGACCTGACACAGAACTGAAACCTGCATACCAGACTGAGGGGCTGTCCATGTTTGGGACCTCTGGCATACATGTGAAATAGCCTGCAGTTGTTGAAGGTTTCGTGTTTCATGTTTACTGACAACCAAAGAAAAGATTGTGATCAGTCACAACTAAAGTCAGCTCAACTTTAAGGTGTGGGCAGGCGAGGACAGTCAGTGTGTTCTTCGCCTTACCGATCCATACCAGACACTAAAATGTCTGGTATTTAAATGTGTTAAATGACGGAAGGCTGAAATGGAGCCTTCTTTACACGGTTAAATTATACTCAATACGTCTGCAAACAAATGCACGGCTAACTGCTGCTGTCCAAAAACACCAACAGACTCGACATGATCTTTCCAACGAGGAAAGTAACTTGACCAGCTGTTAATGTAATCTGTTGGTCCAGAATGGGTTTTCTGGCCCAGGCAACCACGATTTTCTGGTTTGTGTGTGTGTGTGTGTACATGTGTGTGTGTACATGTGTATGTGTGTGTGTGTGTGTGTGTACATGTGTGTGCTTGTGCATGCAACTATGTGTGTGTGCATGGCTTTGTGCGTTGTGTGCTTGTGTGTGTGTACATGTGTGTGTGTGTGTGCTTGTGTTCTTGTGTGTGTGTGCGTGTGAATGCATGTGACTGTGTGTGTGTGTTTGGGTGTGCGTGTGCATGCATGTGACTGTGTGTGTGTGTTTGGGTGTGCGTGTGCATGCATGTGACTGTGTGTATGTTTTTGTTTGTGTGTGTGCTTGTGTGTGTGTGTGTGTGTACGTCTGTGTGCATGTGCGTGTGTGCTTGTGTACGTGTGTGTATGCGTGTGTGTGTTTTATTATCTTCATCCATACTTGGACAGTCAACCACAGCAGAGTGGCCTTTTTTTTACAAAGTGGGCCAGATTCACACTGCATCAACAAGGTGCATCCACAGACCTACTGGGCATAGACACAATCGCTCCATTGTTGATACTTACGTGCTAAACCCGCAGCCACGATGACAACTCGCCTCATACACACCCTTTTTTTGTTATACACCCAAAATGACACACATGCTGCAAAGTTGTCAGGTAGGTTGTCTCAGCCAAGGGCAAAAACTTAAATATGCATAAACATGACTTATGTAAGCAAAATATACCGAAAGACATTTAACAATGGAGTCAAATAGTCATTCTGTTTACCCCCCACACATTTGCTAATCTCTCCGGGCCACTGTATGTAAAATAGCTCCTGGCACCGGTGGGGCCAGTGACTGTGGCCCGGGTCACTAGCTCCCTAGCAGGGGCATTATTTCCCCTGTGGTCATGCAAGAAGTGATGCAACTTCAGACTCAATTATGGGCTCAGACCACAAGTCCTGGGAGGCTGACACCCAGAGGCCTCAGGGGGGTGGTGTGTGTGTGTGTGTGTTGTGTGTGTGTGTGTGTGTGTGTGTGTGTGTGTGTGTGGCTGTGGAGAAAACAAGGCTCCACGGAGGTTAGACAAGACAGTATTTACCACGTAACCTTTGATTACGCGATAATCAAAGGCTTTAATCAATTGTTGCAGGAATGCCATGGTGTCTGTGTGTCCTGGTAATGACCTTTATTTACTGCCATCATGCGAATGGGACGATTGGACGCCCACCCAAGAGGCAAGGGAGCTGTAGCCGTATCATCATAAGACGTGCATTGGTGCACCAATAAGCAGCAATCAATCAATCAATCAATCAATCAATCAATCAATCAATCAAACAACCAACCAACACACGACTTTTCGTCACAACAACCAGTCAACCGGTCAAGTCGCAGTGCTTGGCCACAACAGCTGTCAATCCCAAATGAACATGATCTCAGATAGTGTCCCATGATCACTGGCTGTGTGTGTGTGTGTGTGTGTGTGTGTGTGTGTGTGTGTGTGTGTGTTGAATTAGTGGACCATATACGGCGATTACCTGGAAGTAGAAGGACTTTCTCACCCAGGCCCGTGGAAACAGAGCCCTCGCCATCACAGACATGGATCATCTCCTCCTCAATACGTGGACCTCCTGGCTGACGGGAGACGACTCATCCAGAAAGACTACAAAAAAAATAAAAAACCCCAGAACACAATGCGGCGACGTCCGTCCTCCACGAAGACCTCTGAGGACGTCCACGGAGGAACACCGAATGAGAAACCCAACGCCGTTTCTCTCTCAAGCGACACACACACACACACACACACACACACACACACACACACACACACACCACAGACACAGACACACACACACACACACACACACCTCCAAGTGAAGCACAGAGGCGCAGCACGGCGCATGCGCAACGTCGAGGCCCGTCAGTCGTCAATCCACTGCGGGTCTCAGCCGTTTATAACCTATAACGCATTGTGTTGTGTGTTGCGTGTTGTGTGTTGTTTGTTGTTGTTGTTGTTTCGCCGTCACACAAGGCGACTGTTAACAAACGAAACACACGCACATGTTTTTAGTTGACATTCTGACCATAATATTTCCTGTAGAAGTTGTGCGGGAGACATTATGTATTGATTGTGTGCGGGGGAAACGCACACGGCCCGACAGTGCCGACTAGTGGCCACCAGTGGGCCTCCGTGTTATTATATGTAATAGCCCCGACGCAATTTAACGGTACAATAAAACTTGATTGCACTCACAAATACAAATATGTAACGGGAGAGAGGCTACAAATGAGATTAGAAAACTGTGTTGTTGTTGGCGTAGTTCTTTTTGTTGTATTAATGATTAACTTCACGTGTCTGTCATCAAATAAGATAAGATATAACTTTATTGATCCCGAGGGAAATTCTTGTGCCAGAGGATGCATCGCAATAGAATAGACAGTAGGGACATAACAATAGAATAGTACACATAACAAGGTGCAGTATTGCCTTTGCATCCCTATTAGCACGCAGAAGAATTCTGTTGGAGTGGAAGTCACCACTTGCCCCCCAAAGCATCTCTGTGGCTCAAAGACCGCATGTTGTTTTTAAACCTAGAAAAAACACAGTACAATTTGAGGGGATCTTCAGGTACATTTGAAGTGGTTTGGGGCCCAATGATTACTTACATAGCTAAACTAAAGACATTAGAGGACAAAAAATGATGTTGCATTCTTAGGGCAATACTCTCCATACTCTGTGTATTTGTCAGCACATTTCGATCCTATCTATTACTTTCTACCTATCTATTACTACTATCTACTATCTGCATGGGTGTCTCTCTTTATTATTGACTTAATCATTATGTCAAATTGGAAGTATCTTTGTTTATTATTGTTTTTAGGATATTGTTAGTAATTGTATGTAGGACCTGGGGTGTGTGTGTGTGTGTGTGGGGGGGGGGGGGTTGTGGGGAAAAAAAGGAAAATGTTAATACTTGCTGTACATTGTATTTCATAGTACCTGTCAATCTAATAACATTTGTTAAAAAAAATTATAATAAAAATACAAGAACAAATGTACAAATTTACAGTGAGTCTAAATGTAAAAATATAAAAATCTCAGTCACTATCAACTATATTGAATACAATTGAAAAAACATTTTAGAATAATACACGAAAAATACTAATAGCCTACGTGAGTATTTCCTACTATTTCAAATGTGTGGAGAGAAAAAAAAAAAAAGCTTGCGTTTGATTTTCTGAGCGCTTCCCAGAATGCACTCCCGCCACCACCAGCGGGAAATCAAAATGGCGAACGCGCCCGAGGAAAGCGATCCGTTTGTTATTTTCTAAAGAACGCTTGAGCGCACACACACACACACGCGCTCACAACCGCGGCGTGTTTTCCCGCGAGGCGACAGACAACAGAGGAGGAGGTGGCGGTGCTGCTCCTGCTAGCCGCGCTGATTTGAATTTCTTCGGGTGTTTTATTTTCGTGGCCCCAGCGTGAGGTGACCGAATGAGGTATTGTTTTCATTTCGCGCCGTGCTTTCCTCTGGGAGGGCTTGGGGGGGGGTCGGTGGGCGGGTTGCGGGTTCGAGGGTTTGCGGTGTCCTCAGACATGCCCGAAAACAAACACATTTTAACGGTTTACTACTACTACTACTTATATTGTCCCCGGGGTCGTTTTTATGGGTCACAATGTGGCCCCAGTTCAGTGAGTCGCTGGGTGTCAATGAGAACAATGAGACCCACTGTGACCCACCGAAATAACGCGTCCAATCGCTCACTACTACGGACCACTACTACATACCTACTTACTAGACCCCATCCCTTGCCTTTTCCTCCAATATTCGGACCGATCACGCGCATATGATGAACGTGTGTTGCGTTATTTATTCGCGCGTTGTCGTCTGGAGCACAACACGCGCGTCATTCTTTTGAAATGAATCAGAATCCCACGCGACCCACGTCCTCCTATGCGAGTTACGTGCACATCACAACACAATGGCGATAATGAAACCAAACGCAATGCCGAGAGACGAGTGTGTGTGTGTGTGTGGATATTAATCCGTTGCATGCACTTCTACTTCTATTGTTAATTCACCAGTTCAATGGCCTTTCGTTGGATTGCAAAATGTCACTGTATTGTCAAACTTTTTTGTGTGCAACATTTTATTTTTTATAAAAAACCATTTACATGAAAAGAAACTAAGATAGCGAAAACAAAAGTAAAAAGAAAACTCCCTAATCTTGGTTTCCATGGTCAATTTCTAACCCCACCTCCCCAGAGACTCGGTGGCAGTAGACCACTCGCCCGTCCAGCAGAGAGCCCACTCCCAGAGGCAGCAGCAGCAGCAGCAGCAGCAGGCGGCCCCCCTGTCCCCTGCCAGCCTGTCTGCTGGGGAGGAGTATGGGGAGGAGAGCATGCTGGCCGACAGGTTCAAAGAGGGCCAGGACGTCCTGGCGCGCTGGTCGGACGGCCTCTTCTACCTGGGCACCGTCACCAAGGTAAGTCTTTTTTTGGGGGGGGGGTTTGTGGTAAGCATTATTCCACGCATGCTTCCTCAGAATTACATTTACGTTCACATTTAGGCGCTTTTATCCGAAGCAGCCTCCAAAGAGTACATTTGTTGAAGGAGACAGCAATATACTGTATATCGCTGTGGTACATAAAGATAAGAATAGAGCTGTTTCCGAGCATTCATAGTTACGAGGCTAATAGAAAGAGTTTCATAATTGCCAAGCTGCCTGCATAAATAGCTGGGATAAGAGCAGTCGTGCGATTCCAACATCTAAGAACATACAACATGCAAAAGTGCTATTAATAATGCCAAGACGGTGCTAGGGATTCGCAGAGAGGGGGGGTGGTGGTGGTTATGCAGAGTCCAGGTGAACTCTGAACAGGTGGGTCTTGAGTCTCTTGTGGAAGCTGGCGAGCAACTCAATGATTCCTTACAATGGTGTGTGTGTGTGTGTGTGTGTGTGTGTGTGTGTGTGTCTTTTCCTCCCCCAGATAGACCGGGACAAGCAAAGATGCTTTGTGGTTTTCGAAGACCGCTCCAAGTCCTGGGTGCTTTGGACAAATATTCAGACAGGTAAGTCGTACAAGGATGTAATGTCACTTCCTTCCTGACAGCATTTTTGCGATGTTGTGTCAACATGATTTTAAAATGCTGCTACAATGCAATTTTATATATTTATTTATTTATGGAGGCCTTTTCTTTCTTGGCTTGCTCTGCGGCTGTCTGTGGCTTGGCCCGGCTGATTGAGGCCCGTGTTGTGGTCCCAGTGGGCTTATCTCTCCCTGCTCAGACTCTGATTATCACTGTCCTTGACCGTTAACAGTCCTTAAGAGTGGTTAGAGTGGTCTCTGTTCCGCAGCAGTGAGCTCGCTGGCTACCTCTGCAGATCCAGATGAGGCCTAGAGAAGTTACTATTCAGAGCACTGTGGGGAATCGCATGCAGTAATTAAAGCACAGGTCTCGCCTCAGGCTGGCGACGTGGCCTCCTTTCCATTGATTGCTTTCATAAGCGTTTTAATTTTAATCAACCGTTCGTGTAACACGTTGTATCTCAGAGGTGAATATGAGGACATTCATTCATGACAAGATGAGTCATTTCATAATTGGCACAAGTGTCCCCAGTGTTGCTGATAAGATTGTTTAAGAAACTGGATGGTTTAAACGGTTATCCTGTAACTAAATGAAGAAAATAGAAATAGAATAGAAAATCCAGGACATTGACGAATCCGCCCACATCGCAATAGTTGTAAATATATCTTTAGCATGAACAGTTAACTGGCCATAACGAACTTGTATTTTTGCCAGTTGAAATAAATACGCCACTAGTTCTCATCTTGTTTCAATATCTCTTATATTCTTCTGCTTTTGGGTTCCTGCTACCAGCTGTGAGATTTCTTGGCAGTTTGGTGGGGTTTTACCTCACTGACTTAAAATAGACTGTCCCAGGCTTTGGCCTGCTAGCTTAGATGTGTTTGCAGTTACTTGGTTGGTCTATGCCTGATTCTACCCGGCCTGCATGCAATGTGATGTGAGTGACTTGGTGTTTAACACGACGCCCTTTGCTCCAGGAGATGAGGACGATGATGAGGACGACGATGAAGATGACATAGTATGCTCCATTTGCCAGAATGAAAGTTCGGAGGAGCCCAATGAGATCGTCATCTGCGACAAGTGTGGACAAGGTACCCTTTAATTTCTTACTGGTTGCTGACCTGGGCTTACTGGTCGTCCCTCGCTCTAGGCTCAAAACAAAAGGTGATCGAGCCTTTGAGCCTTTGTGGCCCCTACACTGTGGAGCGCCCTTCCACTGGACTTCAGATCTGTGGTCTCTGTTGACACTTTTAAAAAGCAGCTAAAGACTCATCTGTTCAGACTGGTCTTTGTCTAGCCTCTTGTGTCTGTGTTTGTGTTTTTTTATGTCCTGTTTTTATGTTTTATTGTTTCTTACTATGTGATGGTCTTATTTTACTCCTGTGCAGCACTTTGTGACTTTGTCTGTGAAAGGTGCTTAAAATCCATTTTACTTACTTAATTCATTTTCCAGATTTCCTGACTTTAAATCCACATCATGTAATGGGGGGGAAAAACACGATAACAAAGCAATGAGTTTGTAAAGCAAAACAGCTGTAAAGCAAACAGCTGACATTAGGCAGTACAGGAGTCATTTAAATCTGTATGTAAATCTGGTGTGCAGTGGTGCACCACGCCATGGTAAACAGTATGTAAATGTCATATACACTATTTTGCATCTAGTGGAAAATCACACTATGAGACACTAAGGATTTTCCACGCTTAGATTCATATGCCACCCATGCCCCCAGAGCGCTACGTGTACAAGGTGTCTCAAGGTGTCTCATGACTGCTCATTCATTGATGTGTTGCATGCGAATACACTGGATGCTCCATGTGAAAACGGTGCTGTTGATGGTTGGATGGTTGTCCACTGTGTTCAGGGTACCATCAGCTCTGCCACTCTCCCATCATCGACGCTACCGTCATCAACTCGGATGACAAGTGGCTCTGCAGGGAGTGCGAGCTCTCCGCTACACCGCAGGTACTTGATGGACATTTTACATTTCACATTTCAACACGCTTAGTATTGTTTTTCATGTGAAGTGACATTGGGTTGTGTAATAAAGCACTCGATAATCAAAGCTGTTTATATCCTTATCTGTGGCAAACATTCTCACAGCAAGAAGCCAATGGCTGGTGATTGGTCGGTTTGAAATTGTAGGCTCAATATTGATTGGTTGTATTCCACTGAAGTGACATAATGTGACACATCACAGCTGGCACTGATTATGGTCGATAATGGGCGGGAGACAGCATGGCTGCATTCCACTAGTCGTACTAGACTCCTCATCTCCTCTATCACCATTGTTGTAGCCACTGATCCAGTTTACACAGCATCGCAATATGATTATGGATTTATTTACATACAAATGCCCTTCTTAAATGGTCCTTTTGAAGTTCATTGCATAATATACATGTCTCGTAGTGGCTGTCTGCAACTAGCCTTTCCTTTCTCTGACTTTTGAAACTCCATTTTGTAAATTATTTGGGTATACAGTGTAATCCGCTTATAGTGATCACGGATATAGTGATCAACCGCTTATATGGATCAAAAAGCCTGGGACAGAATCGTTCCTATACAAACACTGTTTAAATAATTCGCTTATAGCGATCAAGCAGTCCGCTTATAGTGATCATTTTGGGTCCTTTTATACATAACGTGGGAGAAATTTATATATTACGGTAATTTATAGCGGCTCGCGCGTGCACGTCTTCAACGGCGGCTCGCTGCATGCACATCGCATGCACACCATGTCGGGTAAAAGAAAGTCACTTTCTCTGAACGAAAAACGGAGACTCGTCGAAGCTTACAGTAGCCTATTTGATTTATAGCTACACAGTGCAATGCTGTAATTTAATTTGCTATTTGAATCGCGTTTCAAACAGCTGTACTGTAACGTTAATGTACGTACTCTACAGTATTTTTCAGTTAACTTGCTGTAATAAAATCCAGTAAATAGCAAAGCTGTCCGTTTCATTACTTTATACATGTATTAATGTATTATATATACAAATGTCAATTGGATGGTAATCTGCATAAAAAAATAAAGAAAATTTCGGTTATAGTAATCAACCGCTTATAGTGATCAATTTGACCCGGACAAACGTGATCACTATAAGCGGATTACACTGTAATGGTATATCTTAATATCACAATTTATGCGGTCCACAAAACTGCATGTTTTCAATATTGCCATTTTTATTATGATTCATGCAAAACCACAAGGCATATAACAACACTATAGAATAATGACCCAACCCATGGACGTGTGTGTTCCCCAGAGGGGGGGTGTCCAGAGGAAGGCCTCCAGCACCCCGGCCCTGCCGCTGCCCCAGCAGCAGGGCGAGTGGCAGCTGTTCTTCCCCTACCACCTGGAGGACCTGCTGTGGGACCAGGGCCACAAGACCAACGTCCAGCAGAGCTACTGCTACTGCGGGGCCGCCGGAGAGTGAGTATCCCTGGGCAGGAGGGAGGGCGTGGCGTGGGCCCATCCAAATGGCCTGGGTTTGATTTCATGCGCACACACAGAGCCTAGCTGTAGACGTCCGTGAGCCAGAGATGTCTAACCCCCGACCTGCTCCCGAATTAAATGTTTCTAATGTTTTCACTGTAAGTTTCTTTGGATGAAAGCATCCGCCTAACGACTAAATGCTAAATGGTGGTAATGGCTTATTAATGGGCCCTAATGCAGACAATTCTCTCTCTCTCTCTCTCTCTCTCTCCTTCTCTCCTTCCTTTCCCCCCCCCTCAGGTGGTACCTGAAGATGCTGCAGTGCAACCGGTGTCAGCAGTGGTTCCATGAGACGTGTCTGCAGTGCCTCCAGATGCCCATGCTCTCCGGAGACAGGTGGGAGCGTTAGCTTCATTCACTCATGGTAGTCGTAGCCTCTGTTGTGGAAAATCCTGCACAATCAATGACCAAATAACGTGAAATTAAGTAATAACAAACATACATTTATTCTAGAGACAAAACAGGACAACAAATATTCAGCGCTGAAGGCTCACACCGTACAACAGGCCACCAAGACCTGTTGGAGGATGATCGCGTCGAACAGAGTCCGGTGTTCATATTTATGGCAAAAAAGTGCAGGGTGTTACATAACAGGAGTCTGCGGACTGCGCAGGTGCTAGATCATACGACCCACACGAGAAGACGCCGTGCCCAACCCCCCTCCCCCATTAAAAGAAACAGTCTTTGTCAGGATGACATCTGGCATGATGTCTTACATTGATAAGGTGTTTCTCACAGTTTGGGGATATGGCCTTGACTAATTCATCTACCGAGCGTTAGTTCACTTTCATGCGTATGGTCCCTGGACGCGCATGTTGTAGCAAAACATGGGTGCACAGAGTTCATACAGGATGAGTGTCTACGAGTGAGAGGAGTAGATGTATCCTCCCTAGCTCAAGGTGAGAGGAGGAGATGTATCCTCCCTAGCTCAAGGTGAGAGGAGGAGATGTATCCTCCCTAGCTCAAGGTGAGAGGAGGAGATGTATCCTCCCTAGCTCAAGGTGAGAGGAGGAGATGTATCCTCCCTAGCTGAGAGGGCCTTAACTCTACAGATAAGGTGTTTTTCACTAACGAGGGATACAACCTTGACTGGACCATGGTGCCATTGTACTGGAGCCTTCTGAAAAACAGAAGCTAGGCAGAACATATTTATATAAGAATGGTGTGCAGTACAAAGAAACATACAGGCATGTAGAACCTTTAACGATATGTATATGGTCATTTTTCCACTACACCTCTTAACCTTTTCTTTACAACTGTATTTTATATAGGGCTGGGCAATAATGCAAAAATTATCGTTTATCGTCCTTGGATTGTATTGTGAAGTTATTGACTTATTGTGATACCCAGTTTTATGTGAGTTATTAATGATGATGAAGATATGCCCTTAGAAGGATCAAATATGAGGCTTCAAATGTAGGTGAGAAAGGAAAACTAGTTTTCGTCCAACACCATGTTTGAAATGTCCTGTAATGTGACCCTCGGTTAGACTTTTACAATGGTATTTAGAATTCACAAGCATATTGTGATATTCATCAATGTTGTGTAAAATTCCCCATAATTGTCATGCTAATAAATGTTTCCATATTCCCCACCCCTAAGTTAATATATACAAGTTTCTCAATACACAGTTTTATGTTGGATACTTTAAGTATATGGTCCCCTTCTTTATCGTTAAATTAGAATACCCTTGTTTCTAAACCTCAGGTTCTACCTGTTCATCTGCTCGGTGTGCAACTGTGGACCAGAGTATCTCCGACGGCTTCCTCTGCGATGGTGAGCAGTACAGGACAATACCCTTCATGTGGCCTTAAAGGGGCCCTATTATACCACCAGGTGTGAGCATGATTAGCCATTACAAGCAGTTTAAAAATTGTCACGTGACTAAAATTCTCATTGTGACAAAGTGACATCACAAGTGGGGAGTGTCCGCCCAGGTGCCTGCTGACTAGATAATCAGACTACCAGCCTACCCAGTGGACTGTCCCAACTGGTAAACTGATCTAGTCGGCATCCATCTCGGTGGACACTCCCACACTTGTGATGTCACTTTGTCAAATGACAATTTTGAAACTGCTTGTAACGCTCACAACTGGTGGTACAATGGGGCCCCTTTGTAGAGTTGCCAAACCAATGCGGTTTGGCAACTCTTTGCCAAACCGCAATGACGTACAACAGGCAAGTACTGCTTTTTGTTTGTTAAAGTTGTACATGTCTGCCGCAGGGAGGACGTGGCCCACTTGAGTCTGTATAACCTCAGCATCATCCACAAGAAGAAGTACTTTGACTCGGAGGTGGCACTGATGAGCTACATCAACAACAACTGGGACCTGCTGCAGCTGGGCGAGGTGAGCATGTGTTCCTGGCTGAATACAGTCTGCACGGTAACGCAGAACAGTAGATGGTAGTAGTTGGTAATCTCGTCCAATTTCTGTGTTGTTCGTACAGCTCGCCAACACACCCAAAGCACAGCGATACGAACACATTCTGGAAGCACTGAATAAGAACAGCAGCAGGTATGTCTTGGTGGACGATTTGGTGATTTTTGAAAAAAGTTTGCCTAATTTCATGATCTTATAAAACAAGAAGAATCCAAAGTCTTTAAATTCAATCAAGTCTTTTTGTCCTATGTCAGGGGCTGTTCAATGTTAGCCACATCAATTTTTTTTTTGTAATTCATACATTTGTCCTTCAGTTTATGACCCAGCACTAATCTTAAGATTACCTCCACGGGTCTCTCCTCTGTGGTGCTCCGGTCTTCTCCCTTCCCCTGTTCCCCAGGTTCATGTCTGGCAAGGAAATCAAGAAGAAGAAGCACCTGTTTGGCCTGCGGATCCGTTTCCCCCCGGCCCCGCCCAGCTCGGAGGAGCCCACCAACCGGGCCCCCGAGAGGGCCTCTCACGAGATCATCATTAAGGGCCGCAAGTCCACCAAACCCCTGTCCAACACCAGGTACCGCTGGGTCCAGTGTAGGATATATAGACCTTGTGATGCTCCTGTAGGGTAGGCTAATGTAATCTCTTGGGTGTTTCAGTTGGATCCCCAATGTCTGTGGCCGACCTGTAGGCCTCCTTAAGCATGGTGGCTACCAGACTTCAAATTCAATACAGAACGCTATTGGATAAAAGCAGATAAATAGTATGTTGGCACGGGCCTGCCTGCATTCTTAAAAGTTCATTCTCTATGGAACAATCATTTAATTTCTTGTAGTCTCCATCCCATTTACAGGCTTTAGTAAATATTTATGCTTGCAACAATTCTATGACTACAAATGAGTCCCACAATGTGAACTGACACACATGGTCACATGGTCCATCAATAGATATATATTATCTCCCTACATGCCCTACATTGAGCCTGGGCTTAAAGTCCTTTGCAGTAAATGAAATCATTTTTGTGTTGTGTTTATTGGCTTTGGTCATCCAGCGCAGTCACCAACGGAGGCGCGAAGAAACGGAAGCAGGTGCCACAGTCGCTGGAGACGCTCGCCAAGCTGCGCCACTCCACGGACCTCCTTTCTCAGGTGGGTGGGGGTGGGTGTGTGGTGTGTGTGTGTGTGTGTGTGTGTGTGTGTGTGTGTGTGTGTGTGTGTGTGTGTGTGTGTGTGTGTGTGTGTGTGTGTGTGTGTGTGTGTGTGTGTGTGTGTGTGTGTGTGTGTGTGTAAATGGACCTCATGAAGTCGAGTAAACGCAGATGCCTTTAAGAAGGTATAGGGAATGTTGTGGTAATCTTACGGCGCCAGAACATCTAGCTGAGAATCTGCCATAACCGTTTCTTAACGACACCACAGAAGAGGTCCTGGGGCGAAGTGACACTGGTGTACGGTGTCTGACATTGTTGTGCTGTTTTTGAGGGTTTTCTTCCCCCCTCTCTCTCGCACAAATCTGGCCGTGCAAGATAAGGAGGGCGAGCGGGTGTGTGCATAACTCCCTATTGTGTGTCACTGTATTTGCATAGTAACATGCGCTCGGGTCTTTCTACGTCACATTTTTTAAACCTTTTTAGACTTTTGTCATGTTCAGGAACATGATTTGCGGAGTGCCTGATATACAATGTCGTGATGCCAATGAGTAGAACGGTGGGTGTGAGCTGTTGCTCTTTTCTTGTTTTTGTAATCCCAGGAGCTGAGGAAACCTCAACTGATCGATTCTCATTCTGTGGATCTCTTAACCTCAAGCAAGTGAGTACAGAGCGGCAATAGCGTCTTGTCTCGTCTTGCAAATGTCTGGCCATTGATGATATCGATGTAGCTCAAGTGGGATCTAATCGTAGTCCCCTACCTCTCCACTTCCACCAGGAGTGATCGCTCTCTGCCATCTTCTCAGACCTCAGACGTGGAATCGATAGGTGCCCTAAGTACCTCGGAAACTACCTCAACCAGCACCTCAAGGCAGTCCAGGTATGTCCGAAGCTCATTCTTATTTGTGAGCGTAACCCAAATTATAAAGTCATGTCGTTTTTAAAGGAGCCAAGCACATTAGGGGTGCAGACAGGTACTTAAAGTAAGCGATTACTCGTCAATCAAATCATAAACGACTACATTCTGAAAATATTGTAAGCGAAAATCAGTTTGTAGTAATCTTTGGCATCTGTTCAAACTTTGGCAAAGATTTGGAGCATAATATATCATTAAATATACAAAAGACTTTGTTGTTGTGCGGACATGCATTGTTGTTGTGGTTGAGAGTCTGTCGGGTTTGTTTGCCAACGGTTAGTGACTGGCCCAGTTCCCCAAGCGATGGCAAAACGATTACTCGAGCACTTGCTAAGATTTGGTGTATTCGATTATACTATTTTGGTATTACTTACATCCCTGAAGCTCATGAAGGGACAATGTAGTTTGCCCTCCATATATCTTTAATGTGAAACATTCTTCAACCTAAAACCAAGTCAACTTCTTGTTTTGGATGCTTTTGGATGTTTTTTTTTTTTTTTAAATCATACCTGTGTCTTTCCATTCCCATTCCCGGCAGCCTCTGTAGCACAAAGAAGCAACACACCGCTGCCATCGCCATCGCCTCCGCTCCCCCTGTGATGCCCGTCGCCCAGCCGCCCGTCAAGAGGAAACGTGGGCGACCGCGGCGGGCCCTGCAGCCCCCCAACCCAGAGATCCCACCCTCGGCGCGCCAGCAGATGGCCTCCACCACCCCACCACCCCCACCAACACCACCAGCAGCAGCAGCTCCGCCACAGCGACGCTGGGACTCCAGCCCAGTCTCCCCTCCACAGACATAGTGCATGGCCTGGGTGTCCACGGGCAGATCTCCAACCTCAAGAGCTCCATCAGCAGCTACTTCGGCGCGGCCGGGCGCCTGGCATGTGGGGAGAAGTACCGGGTACTGGCCCGGCGGGTCACCCTGGATGGCAAGGTCCAGTACCTGGTGGAGTGGGAGGGAGTCACCGCCTCCTAGTGTCTCGCTCTCTCTCTCATATACCACGACCTCCCCCTGATCCATCGTTACCAGCGCTAACTCAATAGGTTGAGTTTTTGTAATAATTTTTTTACACTGCTCACCTCAAAGCATTAAAATGTTCTCTTTTTGTTCCGTTTTCGGTTTGTTGCAGAAGGTTTGGTAACGCTTACTGTAACGCCCGTAAACGTGCATCATTTGTTTTACAACAAAGAGTAGGCACAAGGACTTTGGTGTCTTGCGTCTCTGGCCGTGAACTTCGTTTGTGTTTCTTTACACTGAGCTCTCATTGGACATAGCGAACATTAGCAACGTTTAGCCAAATATCCGAACACTGCACTATGCCTGTCACTGATCCATTTACTCTACTTGTGTGTGTATCCTGCGTTATGTTTTCTAAAGCCACAACAGCTGCTTCTATTTTATTTACCCCTTTTTTAATCTGTTTTTTAATCAATTCCATGTTTGTTAGGAAAGCTGAAATTTGTTTAGCAAAATGTTCACAAACTGGTTTGAAAAAAATCTATACAAAAAACTGGGAAATTGTGATTTAATTTTTAACATAGTTTTATATGATGCACATTACATGTACCAGTTCTGACCTACCTATGTGCAGTATGAAATGACATCAGATCCTGAGAACATTGGTTTCATGCCAAATAACAACAAAAGTAATGGATATTTATCACCAATATCCTCTTCTGTTAGCACCCAGCTATGAGTACCTGCCTTGGGCACAGCCCGCTGTCCATTCGTTGGTTTAATTTGGGTTGAATGTGTGCTCCTTTGGTGATTGGTCAGTAGTTTGGGTACAGGTGGAATGCAAACCAGAATTATTGCGTGGCTGCGAACCTGGTATTATTTTATATAAACGTATACAATTTTTTTTTCTACTCCTGTGTTCTAATACAGCTTTGTGATTTTTCTTCTTGGATTCAATTGCACATATCGTTTTCTACCGGTCTTTCATCTCGTTCATTATGCTTTCATATCCTCCATTATGCTTTCATATCCTCCATTCATTAAGGGCAGTAATTCTAATTTAATTTGTTTTATATATATATTTCAATTTTAATGCTGGGTAGAACATATATCTATCGGCCATTTAAGCATTAGTGTCATATTCCGAAGACTGGTCTCTATTATTAATAAAACAGTATTATGTGTGTGACATCAATTTTCCCAAACGCATTTATTTTCTTTGAATGTGCTTTTAAGTGTTGCTCCACTTATGCATAATACCTGCAAGCATAAACACTGTAGCTAGGTTTTCATATAGTTTGAGTTGATATTGTTGAATATGGAACATGGAAAGTTGTCCTTCAGCATTCATTCCAATAAGTTCTAGAATGGGTTTTAAGGAAACGCTCTTCAGAATATAACTTTTTATTTAATTTGTTCAGCTGCGTATGCAATCATTTTCTGGCCCAGGTATTTTTTTTTTATATTTTAAAACAGGTGCTGTTTAGTTTACCTTTTATGAATTACTTTTTTTTTCCCATTGATTTTATGCTCATTTTCATACAACAACACTCAGGATACCGCAGACTTGCCCAGTATTTTTGTATCAGGATAACAGATTTGGTTGCATACAGAAACGTGTGTTGGTCCCATGTGTACATAATCAGTGCGTTTTCTAAGATCAGTCGTTCGAAGTGTATGTTTGTGTGATCAATCAGTACCCTGGACATGTTGGGGATCTCATCTTGTCTGTCATCACATACATGATTACATTAATGTACATTGAGTGTTGCCTTTGACCCGCCACTGTTATCACAGAAGGGGTTTTATGGCCAAAGAAAACCTTTCTACGACTTACTTCTACTTTGAGTCCTGTGTTGCATCCGTTTGTTACATTTAGTACTCTGTAGGAATGACAAGTTAACGCATTTAAAGATGGAAAAATAAAGTCAGGTATTCCTAACCGAGTTTGTGTTGACAGTTCTTCCCGACGCGCTGTATTTAAACGCGCTCTTTTCCCCGCTTTTTTTTTGTTGTTGTCGTTCACGATCCCCCTCAGCCAATCATATTCGGCGCAGGTCTTTCTCTTGGCCAATCGCGAGGCGCGTTGTTGACGTTGCCCGGAAGTGTCGTGTCGGGGACAAGTTTACAGTTCAAGTCTGTGTTTACGATGCGGCGCCGATGTTGAAATGGGAACTTTTGATTTCTTTTATTTATTTTTTTTATATAAATTAATATAAAACTGCCTTTTTATCGATCCTTGTCATGACTCGGTGTTACTTACAAGCGCTTGGTTTGAGTCAGTGTCCGACTCCAAGCGTCCAAACAGCGCGATAGCGACCTGTTGACGAGGCGATGCGCTTTGTTTACATCAAGGCTGTGCGGCTCATGTCACGTGTTGTGTTTTAAATACTTCAATACACATTCTAACTCTACACTCGATCTGCCCACGGCGGCAATGTCACTCAGGGACTATTAGGCCAAGTGTTTTTTAATCGTCTTTTTAAAGTTAGTTGTTTGGTGAAGATGTGGAGGTGACACTATTACTTGTTTGAGAACTTCCATAAGGAACACCAAAGTGTGGGAGAGCAATTGAGGTACAGTAAGTCAACATGCCCTCTTGCCCTCTTGCCAATGACAGTAATACCTGATTCATCCATTGATAGTTTCTACCTGTGCCCCTTGTTGCAACCACATGATGCTCTGTGTGTTCACTTTGAGTACTAATGAGTACTAATACTCAGAGAGGTTTTGTTCATTGTTCCTGAGTAAAATGCAGTGATATAATGGACAACTGCTTGATTAAAAGCTGCGACCAAAAGTTAGAACGAGGCGGTATAACAAATTGCCTGTCAACTGGAGACCTGCTGGTTAGATCCCTGGGGTAGCCATGGGTAGAGCTGTCATTGTGCTACTTTAGCTGCATCACAGGGCAGACAATTGTGTGCACTGCACTAATGCAACTTGAAGTGTGTGCTTTCATTTTGAAATATGTACCCTTTGTGGGTTTCATACATAATTCAATTTGTGTGGACGAAAAACGCACAGAGAGGACATCTTGAAAGAACAGTGTGATGTGATGTGTACACTATTTAGTAATTTAGCAGACTATTTAGTAGTTTAGTGTACACTTTCATCCAAAGCGACTTACAATGACTTGCAGATAGAGGGTCAGTCTAGGCATCTTGTCCACACATCCCTCCAGAGAGACGCCGAACATCGGGAATCAAACCCAGTGTCTTTTGGCTGGGAGTCGACAACTACACTATCCATGCTTTTAGGATGAGCGATGATCCTTATTCCTCTCTCTTCTCCAGACCTCCTGTAACGCCCCCCACACTGCCAGCAGTCTGCCCCTGGCCAGGGCCACCACCACCACCGCCGCCGCTGTGGGAGGAGGAGGAGGAGGAGGAGGAGGAGGAGATGGAGGCAGCCCCCGTCCGGAGGAAGCTGTGCGGCTTGCGTCAGGAGAACGCCTGTCTGGCCGTGCAGAACCAGCAGCAGCAAGAGTCCTCCAAGTCCAAGGTGAAGCCTGGAGAACGCACACCCGAAGAAGACTGTAGTCATCATTCCTGTAACGTTTAATAAGGTTTTGCTTCCTGATCTACACCTCAAGAACAATGGATGGCAGGGGGTGGGTGAGAACAGGATGAAGGGGAAACCATATTAACTGTTACAGGGATTAGTGCTTTCTTTTTCTCTAGACCTAGTCTGGTCTGGTTGTGTTTGCTGGTTGATTTGTACTGTTGGGGTGCCATTGTCAGTAGGGATGGGGATTGAGACCCAGCTGGATCAGGACCCGGTTTCAAATGCATCAAAACCAGAAAATCAACCATAAGTTCCGACCTTATGTTTACTGCTAGTGAGCCTAGCGGGTCCGATAACGTAACGTTATGTCTCCAGAGACAAGGGTTGTGTCATTTAAAATCAATTCACTTTTCTCTGCCAGGTCCGCCTGCTGGGGTCCAGGGTGGGTGTTCAGAGCGGGCAAGTGTCCCTGTTGACTGAGCAGATCCTCAGCCTGGAGGCGGAGCTTGAGGCCCAAGCCTCGGAACTAAGGTAACACGCCGTGAGGCAGCCAGTCAGATTCAGCCCTCACAGAGCAGCCTGTTAACCAGTGTTGTGGCTCCTAGAACGGGGGTCTTGCTTGATGTCCCGGCCACCTTGTGTGTGTGTGTGTGTGTGTGTCCTCGGCAGGGATGCTGAGCTGAGCGCCCAGCAGGCTGAGGAGGCAGCGGCCCACAGTGAAGGCCTGGTCAGCCAGCTGAGCCTGGAGCTGGAGGACCTGCGGCTGGAGCTGGACAACACGGCCGCCCTGGGGAAACGGTCTGGAGCCTGCCTCTGTCTCTGTCTTCTGATACCCCTTCATTCAGTTTGTTGTTGTTTTTTTTTTTTTAATCTTTGGGCACATGACTTAATGACTGATGATGGCCCATGTGGGGTCCTAAGGCTGGACCACTGTTGTCCTACATCCTCTCATCATGTCACAGTGGTCCTGTCTCACCTGCTTTCAGGGCGGAGCAGCAGAGGAACCAGGCACTGGTCAACGCTGAGAAACTGAAGGAAGCGTACAAAGACTACAAGGACACGGTGTCCCTCAAGCTCAAGAAGGTGACCTCATAATATAAAAGGTCAAGGCAGACGGCCAGGGGTTATAGCGGGAACTCATTGTGTTTTATTATTGTTTTCCTTCAGTGAAAGCAAAGTCAAAATCTATAACGTGATTATCATGTGCGATGCTCATGATTTAAAGTGAGTTGTGCTTGGCAGGTGCTGGAGAGCGAGAGTCGGGTGACGGAGAGTCTGGAGGTCTGCGACCGAGAGAAGGAGACCCTGGAGGTGAAGTGCTCCGTCCTGGAGCGGGAGAAGGCGGAGCAGAACCAGATGATCACGTATGCCACATCATGCACCCAACCTTCAATGCCTTATCATCCCTGAGCATGTTTCTATGACCCTGTGTGTGTATGTATGGGTAGAGAGCTCCCAAACAGCTGGCTGGTTAGGGTTAGGTGTCTTGCTCAGGGACACCTCGACACTGCATGTGTGCTAAGGGGGGGGTAGGGATCGAACCAGCAACCTTCCAATTGTTCTTCCTAAATTGCTATTGTAAACAACTAATTTCCTTTATTTTATGTATTTTAATCACACTGCAAGAGTGCACAATAAACTACAACATATCTGTGTCTATATCATAATCTTCCCCCCTCTCCCCCCCTCCCCCAGCCAGCTGAGGGAGGAGTTGAGGCAGGCTCGCTCCCTGGCCTCAGACCGCTCCGACCTCCAGGCCCGGCTGGACGAGGCTGGCCGTCGGGCCTGCCAGCTGGAGAGGGAGGTGGGGGAGCGGGTGTCACAGGCCACCGACCGGCACCGCCTCCTCGAGGAGCTGGAGGAGGCGCGGGGTGCGCTCCGGGGCCTGGAGCAGAGGCTGGCCGGGGCCCTGCGGGACGCCCAGCAGAGCCAGGCGGAGCTGGCTGCCCTGGAGGCCACCCTGGGCCTGCTGCATCTCCGAGAGGTGGGCCGGGACGAGCCAGATCTCAGTGGTTCACTTTGGCTGGGATCTTTCACCTTTCCTGACTTTCCCGTCTGGGATGAATGAATAAAGTACATCTTATGTTATCACTGTGTTGTTGTTGCTATTGTTGTTGCAGGGTCCAGAGGGGCCTCTCTGTGTCAGACCGTGTCTGATGCCCCAAGTGGACTACTCAGTAAATCCACAGCTACTGAACCCAAAGCCAGGTAACGGCAAAAATATACTTTAATTCAGCTTTAGCAGCCATGATGGGAATATGAAACAATCTTTTATTTTTCTTATATATCAATTAAAAAACCCCAAAGCATTTTAAGATGCTTTAGGATACATATGCTGCATTTGTCTCTTGCATTGAATGTTTTGTGAATTGAAGCTGTAGTAGAAACTATGTATTCCTCCCACTTTCCTCTCGACATCACCAGCATGGTGCAAAGCTTTTTCTGTCCACTAGTGAATGATCAAATCTACCAGCTACCTGTGTATTTGACCATTATTTGACTGGTTCTAATCTTGTGGCCTCATTGCCTGTCTAAATCTCTCCCCCCCCCCACAGGGGAGCGCTACCAGCAGCTGCTGCTGGTGCTGCGGACGCTGGAGGGGGAGCGGGCGCGCCAGGGCGGCCTGGCCCAGAGGCTGCAGGAGCGGCTGGGCCGGGCCCAGGAGGAGGTGTCCGCCCTGCAGGCCTCCATGGCCCAGAGAGCCTCCCACTACCAGGGCCTCCACGCCCAGCTGCTGGAGAAGACAGGCCGCACCGCCGACACAGAGAAAGAGGTGAGGGGTTGTGAGGGTTGTGAGGTCCATTGCTGTCGCAGGATGGATGGGCAGGTTCACGAGAGCGGGCCTCTAGTGTCGCTTAGTGGTTACTTGTAGGAACTACAATATATTATTTTGTGATCAGAATCAGCCATATTGCCTTAGTTTTTACAAACAAAGAATGTCCTTTTGTGAAATTGGTGCATAACATTGAACATTAAACAGAAAGTAGTAATATAGAAATAAAAAATATATAAAAATATATGTAAAAATAAACAACGAAAAGGTGATTGTGGATGTGAAGAAGTGAAGAAACCAATAAGATTTGATCAAATTCCTCCCTGGACCTGCTATGCACTTATTTGTGTTTAGCTCTCTTTAGCTCTCACACCTAGCTTAATGCCAGACAGAATTCAGTGTGTGTTAGACATTTCCATCTTCAGTCTCACATTGCCTCCATGGATGGTTTCCCTGGGGGAGGGGGTTTACATTTTTCAAATTTCCCTAACCAATCACTAACCGCATTAGTCCTGCCCATGGTATTGATTGGCTAATTGTTAGTCCCCACCTCCCAGCGGCGCTAATTGGATCATTCAAAGTTCTGGACTGTGGACCCAGACACTGTGGGTCCACACGCCTGCTGTGGTTGAGTCCATGGCTGTGGTTGAGTCCATGGCTGTGGTTGAGTCCATGGCTGTGGTTGAGTCCATGGCTGTGGTTGAGTCCATGGCTGTGGTTGAGTCCATGGCTGTGGTTGAGTCCATGGCTGTGGTTGAGTCCATGGCTGTGGTTGAGTCCATGGCTGTGGTTGAGTCCATGGCTGTGGTTGAGTCCATGGCTGTGGTTGAGTCCATGGCTGTTAACCCACTCTGGATGTGACACACGCACACACACACACACACACACCCTGGTGTTAACCCACTCTGGATGTGGCACACACACACCCTCCCTGGTGTTAAACCACCCTGGATATGACACACAGACACACACACACACACACACACACACACCCTCCCTGGTGTTAACACACTCAGGATGGTGACGCTTTGTAATCTCCTTCCTCTCGGGAGGAGGAGAGAGAATAGGGGGGAGGAGGGGGAGAAGAGAGTGGGGGTGAGAGAGAGGAGGGGGGGCAGGAGGAGGAGGGGAGGAGGATAGAGAGGAGGTCAGAGTCGGAACTCTGAATGTACTGTGTGTGTGTGTGTGTGTAGTACAGTTTGTTTTCAGTGAAATTCAAAGAAAAGCCTTTTGTGAAAAGCCCTCAATGCTCTTAGTACTAACAACATGTCCTCCTCCCCCACCTCCTCCTCCTGGGGAACAGTTACAGTTGTCTGTAGAGGAGGCGCACTACGGCAAGCTGCAGCTGCAGCAGGAGCTCTCCTCAGCCCAGGAGGAGATCTCCTCTGCCCAGCAGGAGTGGGAGGAGGCGCAGAGAGGAGCAGCCCTCCTGCAAGCCTCCCTGGAGCAGCTGGTTCAGGTTAGTGTTGGGGACAGCTTTTTATAACATTCATAGTTTTTGTGTGTTTTTGTTTTTTTAAAGGTTGACGGCGGTTACAATTGACTGTTTGTTGTCCTGCTCAACTCTCTGTCTGTCTGTCTGTCTGTC